>CAKXZU010000670.1:0-49802 GCA_936014575.1 Bombus lapidarius
ACACCACTCTATCAGATTGTTATATCGTAATGCTACATAACGTTATACGTTATATCGTAATGTTACATAACGTTATACGTTATAACTTATTACCATATAACGTTATACGACATATCGTAACTCTACATAACGTTATACGTTATAACGTAATACTACATAACGTTATACGTTATATCGTAATGCTACATAACGTTATACGTTATAACGTATTACCATATAACGTTATACGTTATAACGTAATACTACATACCGTTATACGTTATATCGTATTGCTACATAACGTTATACGTTATAACGTAATACTACGTAACGTTATACGTTATAACGTAATATTATATAAGGTTATACGTTATATCGTTATGCTACACAACGTTATACGTTATATCGTAATGCTACATAACATCATACGTTATATCGTAATGCTACATAACGTTATACGTTATAACGTATTCCCATATAACGTTATACGTTAATATCGTAATGCTACAAAAACGTTATACGTTATATCGTAATGTTACATAACGTTGTACGTTATAACGTAATACTATATAAGGTTATACGTTATATCGTTATGCTACATAACGTTATACGTTATATCGTAATGCTGCATAACGTTATACTTTATAACGTAATACTACATAACGTTAGACGTAATATCGTAATGCTACATAACGTTATACGTTATAACGTAATACTACGTAACGTTATACGTTATAACGTAATACTATATAAGGTTATACGTTACATCGTAATGCTACATAACGTTATACGTTATATCGTAATGCTACATAACGTTATACGTTATATCGTAATGCTACATAACGTTATACTTTATAACGTAATACTACATAACGTTATACGTTATATCGTAATGCTACATAACGTTATACTTTATAACGTAATACTACGTAACGTTATACGTTATAACGTAATACTACGTAACGTTGTACGTTATAACGTAATACTATATAACGTTATACGTTATATCGTTATACCACATAACGTTATACGTTATATCGTAATGCTACATAACATTATACGTTATAACGTATTACATGTGACGTTATACGTTATATCGTAATGCTACATAACGTTACACTTTATAACGTAATACTACATAACGTTATACGTTATATCGTAATGCTACATAACGTTATACGTTATAACGTAATACTACGTAACATTATACGTTATAACGTAATACTATATAAGGTTATACGTTATATCGTTATGCTACATAACGTTATACGTTATATCGTAATGCTACATAATATTATACGTTATATCGTAATGCTACATAACATTATACGTTATATCGTAATGCTACATAACGTTATACGTTATAACGTATTACCATATAACGTTATACGTTATATCGTAATGCTACATAACGTTATACGTTATATCGTAATGTTACATAACGTTATACGTTATAAACTTATTACCATATAACGTTATACGACATATCGTAATGCTACATAACGTTATACGTTATAACGTAATACTACATAACGTTATACGTATATTCGTAATGCTACATAACGTTATACGTTATAACGTATTACCATATAACGTTATATGTTATAACGTATAATACTATATAACGTTATACGTTATATCGTAATGCTACATAACATTATACGTTATAACGTATTACCATATAACGTTATACGTTATATCGTAATGCTACATGACGTTATACGCTATAACGTATTACCATATAACGTTATACGTTATAACGTATTACCATATAACGTTATATGTTATAACGTAATACTATATAACGTTATACGTTATATCGTTATACTACATAACGTTATACGTTATATCGTAATGCTATATAACATTATACGTTATAACGTATTACCATATATCGTTATACGTTATATCGTAATGCTACATAACGTTATACGTTATATGGTAATGTTACATAACGTTATACGTTATAACGTAATTACTACATACCGTTATACGTTATATCGGTATTGCTACATAACGTTATACGTTATAACGTAATACTACGTAACGTATACGTTATAACGTAATACTATATAAGGTTATACGTTATATCGTATGCTACACAAACGTTATACGTTATATCGTAATGCTACATAACATCATACGTATATCGTAATGCTACATAACGTTATACGTTATATCGTAATGCTACATAACATTATACGTTATACTGAAATGCTACATAACGTTAACGTTATAAAGAATTACCATATAACGTTATAAGTTATATCGTATGCTACATAACGTTATACTTTATAACATAATACTACATATCGTTATACGTTATATCGTAATGCTACATAACATCATACGTTATATCGTAATGCTACATAACGTTATACGTTATAACGTAATACTACATAACGTTATACGTTATATCGTAATGCTACATAACGTTATACGTAATAACGTAATACTACGTAACGTTGTACGTTATAACGTAATACTATATAACTTTATACGTTATATCGTTATACCACATAACGTTATACGTTATATCGTAATGCTACATAACATTATACGTTATAACGTATTACCATATGACGTTATACGTTATATCGTAATGCTACATAACGTTATACGTTATAACGTAATACTACGTAACGTTGTACGTTATAACGTAATACTATATAACGTTATACGTTATATCGTTATACTACATAACGTTATACGTTATATCGTAATGCTACATAACATTATACGTTATAACGTATTACCATGTGACGTTATACGTTATATCGTAATGCTACATAAACGTTACACTTTATAACGTAATACTACATAACGTTATACGTTATATCGTAATGCTACAAAACGTTATACGTTATAACGTAATACTACGTAACATTATACGTTATAACGTAATACTATATAAGGTTATACGTTATATCGTTATGCTACATAACGTTATACGTTATATCGTAATGCTCCATAATATTATACGTTATATCGTAATGCTACATAACATTATACGTTATATCGTAATGCTACATAACGTTATACGTTATAACGTATTACCATATAACGTTATACGTTATATCGTAATGCTACATAACGTTATACGTTATATCGTAATGTTACATAACGTTATACGTTATAACTTATTACCATATAACGTTATACGACATATCGTAATGCTACATAACGTTATACGTTATAACGTAATACTACATAACGTTATACGTTATATCGTAATGCTACATAACGTTATACGTTATAACGTATTACCATATAACGTTATATGTTATAACGTAATACTATATAACGTTATACGTTATATCGTTATACTACATAACGTTATACGTTATATCGTAATGCTACATGACGTTATACGCTATAAACGTATTACCATATAACGTTATACGTTATAACGTATTACCATATAAACGTTATATGTTATAACGTAATACTATATAACGTTATACGTTATATCGTTATACTACATAACGTTATACGTTATATCGTAATGCTATATAACATTATACGTTATAACGTATTACCATATATCGTTATACGTTATATCGTAATGCTACATAACGTTATACGTTATATGGTAATGTTACATAAACGTTATACGTTATAACGTAATACTACATACCGTTATACGTTATATCGTATTGCTACATAACGTTATACGTTATAACGTAATACTACGTAACGTTATACGTTATAACGTAATACTATATAAGGTTATACGTTATATCGTTATGCTACACAACGTTATACGTTATATCGTAATGCTACATAACATCATACGTTATATCGTAATGCTACATAACGTTATACGTTATATCGTAATGCTACATAACATTATACGTTATACTGAAATGCTACATAACGTTATACGTTATAAAGAATTACCATATAACGTTATAAGTTATATCGTAATGCTACATAACGTTATACTTTTATAACATAATACTACATATCGTTATACGTTATATCGTAATGCTACATAACATCATACGTTATATCGTAATGCTACATAACGTTATACGTTATAACGTAATACTACATAACGTTATACGTTATATCGTAATGCTACATAACGTTATACGTAATAACGTAATACTACGTAACGTTGTACGTTATAACGTAATACTATATAACTTTATACGTTATATCGTTATACCACATAACGTTATACGTTATATCGTAATGCTACATAACATTATACGTTATAACGTATTACCATATGACGTTATACGTTATATCGTAATGCTACATAACGTTATACGTTATAACGTAATACTACGTAACGTTGTACGTTATAACGTAATACTATATAACGTTATACGTTATATCGTTATACTACATAACGTTATACGTTATATCGTAATGCTACATAACATTATACGTTATAACGTATTACCATGTGACGTTATTCGTTATATCGTAATGCTACATAACGTTACACTTATAACGTAATACTACATAACGTTATACGTTATATCGTAATGCTACAAAACGTTATACGTTATAACGTAATACTACGTAACATTATACGTTATAACGTAATACTATATAAGGTTATACGTTATATCGTTATGCTACATAACGTTATACGTTATATCGTAATGCTCCATAATATTATACGTTATATCGTAATGCTACATAACATTATACGTTATATCGTAATGCTACATAACGTTATACGTTATAACGTATTACCATATAACGTTATACGTTATATCGTAATGCTACATAACGTTATACGTTATATCGTAATGTTACATAACGTTATACGTTATAACTTATTACCATATAACGTTATACGACATATCGTAATGCTACATAACGTTATACGTTATAACGTAATACTACATAACGTTATACGTTATATCGTAATGCTACATAACGTTATACGTTATAACGTATTACCATATAACGTTATATGTTATAACGTAATACTATATAACGTTATACGTTATATCGTTATACTACATAACGTTATACGTTATATCGTATATGCTACATAACATTATACGTTAAAAACGTATTACCATATAACGTTATACGTTATATCGTAATGCTACATGACGTTATACCGCTATAACGTATTACCATATAAACGTTATACGCTATAACGTATTACCATATAACGTTATATGTTATAACGTAATACTATATAACGGTTATACGTTATATCGTTATACTACATAACGTTATACGTTATATCGTAATGCTACATAACATTATACGTTATAACGTATTACCATATATCGTTATACGTTATATCGTAATGCTACATAACGTTATACGCTATAACGTATTACCATATAACGTTATACGTTATATCGTAATGCTACATAACGTTATACGTTATAAAGAGTTACCATATAACGTTATAAGTTATATCGTAATGCCACATAGCGTTATACGTTATATCGTAATGCTACATAACGTTATACTTTATAACGTAATACTACATACCGTTATACGTTATATCGTTATGCTACATAACGTTATACGTTATATCGTAATGCTACATATCATTATACGTTATATCGTAATGCTACATAGCGTTAATACGTTATAACGTATTACCATATAAACGTTATACGTTATATCGTAATGCTACATAACGTTATACGTTATATCGTAATGTTACATAACGTTATACGTTATAACTTATTACCATATAACGTTATACGACATATCGTAACTCTACATAACGTTATACGTTATAACGTAATACTACATAACGTTATACGTTATATCGTAATGCTACATAACGTTATACGTTATAACGTATTACCATATAACGTTATACGTTATAACGTAATACTACATACCGTTATACGTTATATCGTATTGCTACATAACGTTATACGTTACAACGTAATACTACGTAACGTTATACGTTATAACGTAATATTATATAAGGTTATACGTTATATCGTTATGCTACACAACGTTATACGTTATATCGTAATGCTACATAACATCATACGTTATATCGTAATGCTACATAACGTTATACGTTATAACGTATTACCATATAACGTTATACGTTATATCGTAATGCTACAAAACGTTATACGTTATATCGTAATGTTACATAACGTTGGTACGTTATAACGTAATACTATATAAGGTTATACGTTATATCGTAATGCTACATAACGTTATACGTTATATCGTAATGCTACATAACGGTATACGTTATAACGTATTACCATATAACGTTATACGTTATATCGTAATGCTACATAACGTTATACGTTATATCGTAATGTTACATAACGTTATACGTTATAACTTATTACCATATAACGTTATACGACATATCGTAATGCTACATAACGGTATACGTTATAACGTAATACTACATAACGTTATACGTTATATCGTTAATGCTACATAACGTTATACGTTATAACGTATTACCATATAACGTTATATGTTATAACGTAATACTATATAACGTTATACGTTATATCGTTATACTACATAACGTTATACGTTATATCGTAATGCTACATAACATTATACGTTAAAACGTATTACCATATAACGTTATACGTTATATCGTAATGCTACATGACGTTATACGCTATAACGTATTACCATATAACGTTATACGCTATAACGTATTACCATATAACGTTATATGTTATAACGTTAATACTATATAACGTTATACGTTATATCGTTATACTACATAACGTTATACGTTATATCGTAATGCTACATAACATTATACGTTATAACGTATTACCATATATCGTTATACGTTATATCGTATATGCTACATAACGTTATAACGCTATAACGTATTACCATATAACGTTATACGTTATATCGTAATGCTACATAACGTTATACGTTATAAAGAGTTACCATATAACGTTATAAGTTATATCGTAATGCCACATAGCGTTATACGTTATATCGTAATGCTACATAACGTTATACTTTATAACGTAATACTACATACCGTTATACGTTATATCGTTATGCTACATAACGTTATACGTTATATCGTAATGCTACATATCATTATACGTTATATCGTAATGCTACATAGCGTTATACGTTATAACGTATTACCATATAACGTTATACGTTATATCGTAATGCTACATAACGTTATACGTTATATCGTAATGTTACATAACGTTATACGTTATAACTTATTACCATATAACGTTATACGACATATCGTAACTCTACATAACGTTATACGTTATAACGTAATACTACATAACGTTATACGTTATATCGTAATGCTACATAACGTTATACGTTATAACGTATTACCATATAACGTTATACGTTATAACGTAATACTACATACCGTTATACGTTATATCGTATTGCTACATAACGTTATACGTTACAACGTAATACTACGTAACGTTATACGTTATAACGTAATATTATATAAGGTTATACGTTATATCGTTATGCTACACAACGTTATACGTTATATCGTAATGCTACATAACATCATACGTTATATCGTAATGCTACATAACGTTATACGTTATAACGTATTACATATAACGTTATACGTTATATCGTAATGCTACAAAACGTTATCGTTATATCGTAATGTTACATAACGTTGTACGTTATAACGTAATACTATATAAGGTTATACGTTATATCGTTATGCTACATAACGTTATACGTTATATCGTAATGCTGCATGGACGTTATACTTTATAACGTAATACTACATAACGTAGCCGTAATATCGTAATGCTACATAACGTTATACGTTATAACGTAATACTACGTAACGTTATACGTTATAACGTAATACTATATAAGGTTATACGTTACATCGTAATGCTACATAACGTTATACGTTATATCGTAATGCTACATAACGTTATACGTTATATCGTAATGCTACATAATATTATACGTGTATATCGTAATGCTACATAACATTATACGTTATAACGTATTACCATATAACGTTATACGTTATATCGTAATGCTACATGACGTTATACGCTATAACGTATTACCATATAACGTTATACGTTATAACGTATTACCATATAACGTTATATGTTATAACGTAATACTATATATAACGTTATACGTTATATCGTTATACTACATAACGTTATACGTTATATCGTAAAGCTACATAACATTATACGTTATAACGTATTACCATATATCGTTATACGTTATATCGTAATGCTACATAACGTTATACGCTATAACGTATTACCATATAACGTTATACGTTATATCGTAATGCTACATAACGTTATACGTTATAAAGAGTTACCATATAACGTTATAAGTTATATCGTAATGCCACATAGCGTTGTACGTTATATCGTAATGCTACATAACGTTATACTTTATAACGTAATACTACATACCGTTATACGTTATATCGTATTGCTACATAACGTTATACGTTATAACGTAATACTACGTAACATTATACGTTATAACGTAATACTAAATAAGGTTATACGTTATATCGTTATGCTACATAACGTTATACGTTATATCGTAATGCTACATAATATTATACGTTATATCGTAATGCTACATAAAATTATACGTTATATCGTAATGCTACATAACATTATACGTTATATTGTAATGCTACATAACGTTATACGTTATAAATGATTACTATTATAACGTTATACGACATATCGTAATGCTACATAACGTTATACGTTATAACGTATTACCATATAACGTTATACGTTATAACGTAATACTATATAAACGTTATACGTTATATCGTTATACTACATAACGTTATACGTTATATCGTAATGCTACATAACATTATAACGTTATAACGTATTTACCATATAACGTTATACGTTATATCGTAATGCTACATAAACGTTATACGTTATAACGTAATATTACGTAACGTTATACGTGATGTCGTAATACTATATAAGGTTATACGTTATATCGTTATGCTACATAACGGTATACGTTATATCGTAATGCTACATAACGTTATACGTTATATCGTAATGCTACATAACATTATACGTTATATTGTAATGCTACATAACGTTATACTTTATAACGTAATACTACATACCGTTATACGTTATATCGTTATGCTACACAACGTTATACGTTATATCGTAATGCTACATATCATTATACGTTATATCGTAATGCTACATAACGTTATACGTTATAACGTATTACCATATAACGTTATACGTTATATCGTAATGCTACATAACGTTATACGTTATATCGTAATGTTACATAACGTTATACGTTATAACTTATTACCATATAACGTTATACGACATATCGTAACTCTACATAACGTTATACGTTATAACGTAATACTACATAACGTTATACGTTATATCGTAATGCTACATGACGTTATACGCTATAACGTATTACCATATAACGTTATACGTTATAACGTATTACCATATAACGTTATATGTTATAACGTAATACTATATAACGTTATACGTTATATCGTTATACTACATAACGTTATACGTTATATCGTAATGCTATATAACATTATACGTTATAACGTATTACCATATATCGTTATACGTTATATCGTAATGCTACATAACGTTATACGTTATATGGTAATGTTACATAACGTTATACGTTATAACGTAATTACTACATACCGTTATACGTTATTTCGTATTGCTACATAACGTTATACGTTATAACGTAATACTACGTAACGTTATACGTTATAAAGTAATACTATATAAGGTTATACGTTTATATCGTTATGCTACACAACGTTATACGTTATATCGTAATGCTACATAACATCATACGTTATATCGTAATGCTACATAACGTTATACGTTATATCGTAATGCTACATAACATTATACGTTATACTGAAATGCTACATAACGTTATACGTTATAAAGAATTACCATATAACGTTATAAGTTATATCGTAATGCTACATAACGTTATACTTTATAACATAATACTACATATCGTTATACGTTATATCGTAATGCTACATAACATCATACGTTATATCGTAATGCTACATAACGTTATACGTTATAACGTAATACTACATAACGTTATACGTTATATCGTAATGCTACATAACGTTATACGTAATAACGTAATACTACGTAACGTTGTACGTTATAACGTAATACTATATAACTTTATACGTTATATCGTTATACCACATAACGTTATACGTTATATCGTAATGCTACATAACATTATACGTTATAACGTATTACCATATGACGTTATACGTTATATCGTAATGCTACATAACGTTATACGTTTATAACGTAATACTACGTAACGTTGTACGTTATAACGTAATACTATATAACGTTATACGTTATATCGTTATACTACATAACGTTATACGTTATATCGTAATGCTACATAACATTATACGTTATAACGTATTACCATGTGACGTTATACGTTATATCGTAATGCTACATAACGTTACACTTTATAACGTAATACTACATAACGTTATACGTTATATCGTAATGCTACAAAACGTTATACGTTATAACGTAATACTACGTAACATTATACGTTATAACGTAATACTATATAAGGTTATACGTTATATCGTTATGCTACATAACGTTATACGTTATATCGTAATGCTCCATAATATTATACGTTATATCGTAATGCTACATAACATTATACGTTATATCGTAATGCTACATAACGTTATACGTTATAACGTATTACCATATAACGTTATACGTTATATCGTAATGCTACATAACGTTATACGTTATATCGTAATGTTACATAACGTTATACGTTATAACTTATTACCATATAACGTTATACGACATATCGTAATGCTACATAACGTTATACGTTATAACGTAATACTACATAACGTTATACGTTATATCGTAATGCTACATAACGTTATACGTTATAACGTATTACCATATAACGTTATATGTTATAACGTAATACTATATAACGTTATACGTTATATCGTTATACTACATAACGTTATACGTTATATCGTAATGCTACATAACATTATACGTTAAAACGTATTACCATATAACGTTATACGTTATATCGTAATGCTACATGACGTTATACGCTATAACGTATTACCATTATAACGTTATACGCTATAACGTATTACCATATAACGTATATGTTATAACGTAATACTATATAACGTTATACGTTATATCGTTATACTACATAACGTTATACGTTATATCGTAATGCTACATAACATTATACGTTATAACGTATTACCATATATCGTTATACGTTATATCGTAATGCTACATAACGTTATACGCTATAACGTATTACCATATAACGTTATACGTTATATCGTAATGCTACATAACGTTATACGTTATAAAGAGTTACCATATAACGTTATAAGTTATATCGTAATGCCACATAGCGTTATACGTTATATCGTAATGCTACATAAACGTTATACTTTATAACGTAATACTACATACCGTTATACGTTATATCGTTATGCTACATAACGTTATACGTTATATCGTAATGCTACATATCATTATACGTTATATCGTAATGCTACATAGCGTTATACGTTATAACGTATTACCATATAACGTTATACGTTATATCGTAATGCTACATAACGTTATACGTTATATCGTAATGTTACATAACGTTATACGTTATAACTTATTACCATATAACGTTATACGACATATCGTAACTCTACATAACGTTATACGTTATAACGTAATACTACATAACGTTATACGTTATATCGTAATGCTACATAACGTTATACGTTATAACGTATTACCATATAACGTTATACGTTATAACGTAATACTACATACCGTTATACGTTATATCGTATTGCTACATAACGTTATACGTTACAACGTAATACTACGTAACGTTATACGTTATAACGTAATATTATATAAGGTTATACGTTATATCGTTATGCTACACAACGTTATACGTTATATCGTAATGCTACATAACATCATACGTTATATCGTAATGCTACATAACGTTATACGTTATAACGTATTACCATATAACGTTATACGTTATATCGTAATGCTACAAAACGTTATACGTTATATCGTAATGTTACATAACGTTGTACGTTATAACGTAATACTATATAAGGTTATACGTTATATCGTTATGCTACATAACGTTATACGTTATATCGTAATGCTGCATGACGTTATACTTTATAACGTAATACTACATAACGTTAGCCGTAATATCGTAATGCTACATAACGTTATACGTTATAACGTAATACTACGTAACGTTATACGTTATAACGTAATACTATATAAGGTTATACGTTACATCGTAATGCTACATAACGTTATAGTTATATCGTAATGCTACATAACGTTATACGTTATATCGTAATGCTACATAACGTTATACTTTATAACGTAATACTACATAACGTTATACGTTATATCGTAATGCTACATAACGTTATACTTTATAACGTAATACTACGTAACGTTATACGTTATAACGTAATACTACGTAACGTTGTACGTTATAACGTAATACTATATAACGTTATACGTTATATCGTTATACCACATAACGTTATATGTTATAACGTAATACTATATAACGTTATACGTTATATCGTTATACTACATAACGTTATACGTTATATCGTAAAGCTACATAACATTATACGTTATAACGTATTACCATATATCGTTATACGTTATATCGTAATGCTACATAACGTTATACGCTATAACGTATTACCATATAACGTTATACGTTATATCGTAATGCTACATAACGTTATACGTTATAAAGAGTTACCATATAACGTTATAAGTTATATCGTAATGCCACATAGCGTTGTACGTTATATCGTAATGCTACATAACGTTATACTTTATAACGTAATACTACATACCGTTATACGTTATATCGTATTGCTACATAACGTTATACGTTATAACGTAATACTACGTAACATTATACGTTATAACGTAATACTATATAAGGTTATACGTTATATCGTTATGCTACATAACGTTATACGTTATATCGTAATGCTACATAATATTATACGTTATATCGTATTGCTACATAAAATTATACGTTATATCGTAATGCTACATAACATTATACGTTATATTGTAATGCTACATAACGTTATACGTTATAAATGATTACTATATAACGTTATACGACATATCGTAATGCTACATAACGTTATACGTTATAACGTATTACCATATAACGTTATACGTTATAACGTAATACTATATAACGTTATACGTTATATCGTTATACTACATAACGTTATACGTTATATCGTAATGCTACATAACATTATACGTTATAACGTATTACCATATAACGTTATACGTTATATCGTAATGCTACATAACGTTATACGTTATAACGTAATATTACGTAACGTTATACGTGATGTCGTAATACTATATAAGGTTATACGTTATATCGTTATGCTACATAACGTTATACGTTATATCGTAATGCTACATAACGTTATACGTTATATCGTAATGCTACATAACATTATACGTTATATTGTAATGCTACATAACGTTATACTTTATAACGTAATACTACATACCGTTATACGTTATATCGTTATGCTACACAACGTTATACGTTATATCGTAATGCTACATATCATTATACGTTATATCGTAATGCTACATAACGTTATACGTTATAACGTATTACCATATAACGTTATACGTTATATCGTAATGCTACATAACGTTATACGTTATATCGTAATGTTACATAACGTTATACGTTATAACTTATTACCATATAACGTTATACGACATATCGTAACTCTACATAACGTTATACGTTATAACGTAATACTACATAACGTTATACGTTATATCGTAATGCTACATAACGTTATACGTTATAACGTATTACCATATAACGTTATACGTTATATCGTAATGCTACATAACGTTATACGTTATATCGTAATGTTACATAACGTTATACGTTATAACTTATTACCATATAACGTTATACGACATATCGTAATGCTACATAACGTTATACGTTATAACGTAATACTACATAACGTTATACGTTATATCGTAATGCTACATAACGTTATACGTTATAACGTATTACCATATAACGTTATATGTTATAACGTAATACTATATAACGTTATACGTTATATCGTTATACTACATAACGTTATACGTTATATCGTTATGCTACACAACGTTATACGTTATATCGTAATGCTACATATCATTATACGTTATATCGTAATGCTACATAACGTTATACGTTATAACGTATTACCATATAACGTTATACGTTATATCGTAATGCTACATAACGTTATACGTTATATCGTAATGTTACATAACGTTATACGTTATAACTTATTACCATATAACGTTATACGACATATCGTAATGCTACATAACGTTATACGTTATAACGTAATACTACATAACGTTATACGTTATATCGTAATGCTACATAACGTTATACGTTATAACGTATTACCATATAACGTTATATGTTATAACGTAATACTATATAACGTTATACGTTATATCGTTATACTACATAACGTTATACGTTATATCGTAATGCTACATAACATTATACGTTAAAACGTATTACCATATAACGTTATACGTTATATCGTAATGCTACATGACGTTATACGCTATAACGTATTACCATATAACGTTATACGCTATAAACGTATTACCATATAACGTTATATGTTATAACGTAATACTATATAACGTTATACGTTATATCGTTATACTACATAACGTTATACGTTATATCGTAATGCTACATAACATTATACGTTATAACGTATTACCCATATATCGTTATACGTTATATCGTAATGCTACATAACGTTATACGCTATAACGTATTACCATATAACGTTATACGTTATATCGTAATGCTACATAACGTTATACGTTATAAAGAGTTACCATATAACGTTATAAGTTATATCGTAATGCCACATATCGTTATACGGTTATATCGTAATGCTACATAACGTTATACGTTATATGCGTAATGTTACATAACGTTATACGTTATGTAGCATTACGATATAACGTATAACGATATGTGGCATTACGATATAACTTATAACGTTATATGGTAACTCTTTATAACGTATAACGTTATGTAGCATTACGATATAACGTATAACGTTATATGGTAATACGTTATAGCGTATAACGTTATGTAGCATTACGATATAACGTATAACGATATATGGTAATACGTTATAACGTATAATGTTATGTAGCATTACGATATAACGTATAACGTTATGTAGTATAACGATATAACGTATAACGTTATATAGTATTACGTTATAACATATAACGTTATATGGTAATACGTTATAGCGTATAACGTTATATGGTAATACGTTATAGCGTATAACGTCATGTAGCATTACGATATAACGTATAACGTTATATGGTAATACGTTTTAACGTATAAATGTTATGTAGCATTACGATATAACGTATAACGTTATGTAGTATAACGATATAACGTATAACGTTATATTAGTATTACGTTATAACATATAACGTTATATGGTAATACGTTATAACGTATAACGTTATGTAGCATTACGATATAACGTATAACGTTATGTAGTATTACGTTATAACGTATAACGTTATGTAGCATTACGATATGTCGTATAACGTTATATGGTAATAAGTTATAACGTATAACGTTATGTAACATTACGATATAACGTATAACGTTATGTAGCATTACGATATAACGTATAACGTTATATGGTAATACGTTATAACGTATAACGTTATGTAGCATTACGATATAACGTATAATGATATGTAGCATTACGATATAACGTATAACGTTGTGTAGCATAACGATATAACGTATAACGTTATGTAGTATAACGATATAACGTATAACGTTATATAGTATTACGTTATAACATATAACGTTATATGGTAATACGTTATAACGTATAACGTTATGTAGCATTACGATATAACGTATAACGTTATGTAGTATTACGTTATAACGTATAACGTTATGTAGCATTACGATATGTCGTATAACGTTATATGGTAATAAGTTATAACGTATAACGTTATGTAACATTACGATATAACGTATAACGTTATGTAGCATTACGATATAACGTATAACGTTATATGGTAATACGTTATAACGTATAACGTTATGTAGCATTACGATATAACGTATAACGTTATGTAGTATTACGTTATAACGTATAACGTTATGTAGAGTTACGATATGTCGTATAACGTTATATGGTAATAAGTTATAACGTATAACGTTATGTAACATTACGATATAACGTATAACGTTATGTAGCATTACGATATAACGTATAACGTTATATGGTAATACGTTATAACGTATAACGTTATGTAGCATTACGATATAACGTATAATGATATGTAGCATTACGATATAACGTATAACGTTGTGTAGCATAACGATATAACGTATAACGGTATGTAGTATTACGTTATAAAGTATAACGTTATGTAGCATTACAATATAACGTATAATGTTATGTAGCATTACGATATAACGTATAACGTTATGTAGCATTACGATATAACGTATAACGTTATGTAGCATAACGATATAACGTATAACCTTATATAGTATTACGACATCACGTATAACGTTACGTAATATTACGTCTATAACGTATAACGTTATGTAGCATTACGATATAACGTATAACGTTATATGGTAATACGTTATAACGTATAATGTTATGTAGCATTACGATATAACGTATAACGTTATGTAGTATAACGATATAACGTATAACGTTATATAGTATTACGTTATAACGTATAACGTTATATGGTAATACGTTATAACGTATAACGTTATGTAGCATTACGATATGTCGTTATAACGTTATATAGTAATCATTTATAACGTATAACGTTATGTAGCATTACAATATAACGTATAATGTTATGTAGCATTACGATATAACGTATAATTTTATGTAGCAATACGATATAACGTATAATATTCATGTAGCATTACGATATAACGTATAACGTTATGTAGCATAACGATATAACGTATAACCTTATATAGTATTACGTTATAACGTATAATGTTACGTAGTATTACGTTATAACGTATAACGTTATGTAGCAATACGATATAACGTATAACGGTATGTAGTATTACGTTATAAAGTATAACGTTATGTAGCATTACGATATAACGTACAACGCTATGTGGCATTACGATATAACTTATAACGTTATATGGTAACTCTTTATAACGTATAACGTTATGTAGCATTACGATATAACGTATAACGTTATATGGTAATACGTTATAGCGTATAACGTTATGTAGCATTACGATATAACGTATAACGATATATGGTAATACGTTATAACGTATAATGTTATGTAGCTTTACGATATAACGTATAACGTTATGTAGTATAACGATATAACGTATAACGTTATATAGTATTACGTTATAACATATAACGTTATGTGGTATAACGATATAACGTATAACGTTATATAGTATTACGTTATAACGTACAACGTTACGTAGTATTACGTTATAACGTATAACGTTACGTAGTATTACGTTATAAAGTATAACGTATGTAGCATTACGATATAACGTATAACGTTATGTAGTATTACGTTATAAAGTATAACGTTATGTAGCATTACGATATAACGTATAACGTTATGTAGCATTACGATATAACGTATAACGTTATGTAGCATTACGATGTAACGTATAACCTTATATAGTATTACGTTATAACGTATAACGTTACGTAGTATTACGTTATAACGTATAACGTTATGTAGCATTACGATATTACGGCTAACGTTATGTAGTATTACGTTATAAAGTATAACGTCATGCAGCATTACGATATAACGTATAACGTTATGTAGCATAACGATATAACGTATAACCTTATATAGTATTACGTTATAACGTACAACGTTATGTAACATTACGATATAACGTATAACGTTTTGTAGCATTACGATATAACGTATAACGTTATATGGTAATACGTTATAACGTATAACGTTATGTAGCATTACGATATAACGTATGATGTTATGTAGCATTACGATATAACGTATAACGTTGTGTAGCATAACGATATAACGTATAACCTTATATAATATTACGTTATAACGTATAACGTTACGTAGTATTACGTTGTAACGTATAACGTTATGTAGCAATACGATATAACGTATAACGGTATGTAGTATTACGTTATAACGTATAACGTTATATGGTAATACGTTATAACGTATAACGTTATGTAGCATTACGATATAACGTATAACGTTATGTAGTATTACGTTATAACGTATAACGTTATGTAGAGTTACGATATGTCGTATAACGTTATATGGTAATAAGTTATAACGTATAACGTTATGTAACATTACGATATAACGTATAACGTTATGTAGCATTACGATATAACGTATAACGTTATATGGTAATACGTTATAACGTATAACGCTATGTAGCATTACGATATAACGTATAATGATATGTAGCATTACGATATAACGTATAACGTTATGTAGCATAACGATATAACGTATAACGGTATGTAGTATTACGTTATAAAGTATAACGTTATGTAGCATTACGATATAACGTATAACGCTATGTGGCATTACGATATAACTTATAACGTTATATGGTAACTCTTTATAACGTATAACGTTATGTAGCATTACGATATAACGTATAACGTTATATGGTAATACGTTATAGCGTATAACGTTATGTAGCATTACGATATAACGTATAACGATATATGGTAATACGTTATAACGTATAATGTTATGTAGCATTACGATATAACGTATAACGTTATGTAGTATAACGATATAACGTATAACGTTATATAGTATTACGTTATAACATATAACGTTATATGGTAATACGTTATAGCGTATAACGTTATATGGTAATACGTTATAGCGTATAACGTCATGTAGCATTACGATATAACGTATAACGTTATATGGTAATACGTTTTAACGTATAATGTTATGTAGCATTACGATATAACGTATAACGTTATGTAGTATAACGATATAACGTATAACGTTATATAGTATTACGTTATAACATATAACGTTATATGGTAATACGTTATAACGTATAACGTTATGTAGCATTACGATATAACGTATAACGTTATGTAGTATTACGTTATAACGTATAACGTTATGTAGCATTACGATATGTCGTATAACGTTATATGGTAATAAGTTATAACGTATAACGTTATGTAACATTACGATATAACGTATAACGTTATGTAGCATTACGATATAACGTATAACGTTATATGGTAATACGTTATAACGTATAACGTTATGTAGCATTACGATATAACGTATAATGTTATGTAGCATTACGATATAACGTATAATATTATGGAGCATTACGATATAACGTATAACGTTATGTAGCATAACGATATAACGTATAACCTTATATAGTATTACGTTATAACGTATAATGTTACGTAGTATTACGTTATAACGTATAACGTTTTGTAGCATTACGATATAACGTATAACGTTATGTAGTATTACGTTATAAAGTGTAACGTTATGTAGCATTACGATATAACGTATAACGTCACATGGTAATACGTTATAACGTATAATGTTATGTAGCATTACGATATAACGTATAACGTTATGTAGTATAACGATATAACGTATAACGTTATATAGTATTACGTTATAACGTACAACGTTACGTAGTATTACGTTATAACGTATAACGTTATGTAGCATTACGATATAACGTATAACGTCATATGGTAATACGTTATAACGTATAATGTTATGTAGCATTACGATATAACGTATAACGTTATGTGGTATAACGATATAACGTATAAAGTTATATAGTATTACGTTATAACGTACAACGTTACGTAGTATTACGTTATTACGTATAACGTTATGTAGCATTACGATATAACGTATAACGTTATGTAGTATTACGTTATAACGTATAACGTTATGTAGCATTACGATATAACGTATGATGTTATGTAGCATTACGATATAACGTATAACGATATGTAGTATTATGTTATAAAGTATAACGTTATGTAGCATTACGATATAACTTATAACGTTATATGGTAATTCTTTATAACGTATAACGTTATGTAGCATTTCAGTATAACGTATAATGTTATGTAGCATTACGATATAACGTATAACGTTATGTAGCATTACGATATAACGTATGATGTTATGTAGCATTACGATATAACGTATAACGTTGTGTAGCATAACGATATAACGTATAACCTTATATAGTATTACGTTATAACGTATAACGTTACGTAGTATTACGTTATAACGTATAACGTTATGTAGCAATACGATATAACGTATAACGGTATGTAGTATTACGTTATAACGTATAACGTTATGTAACATTACCATATAACGTATAACGTTATGTAGCATTACGATATAACGTATAACGATATATGGTAATACGTTATAACGTATAATGTTATATAGCATTACGATATAACGTATAACGTTATGTAGTATAACGATATAACGTATAACGTTATATAGTATTACGTTATAACATATAACGTTATATGGTAATACGTTATAACGTATAACGTTATATGGTAATACGTTATAGCGTATAACGTCATGTAGCATTACGATATAACGTATAACGTTATGTAGTATTACGTTATAACGTATAACGTTATGTAGAGTTACGATATGTCGTATAACGTTATATGGTAATAAGTTATAACGTATAACGTTATGTAACATTACGATATAACGTATAACGTTATGTAGCATTACGATATAACGTATAACGTTATATGGTAATACGTTATAACGTATAACGTTATGTAGCATTACGATATAACGTATAATGATATGTAGCATTACGATATAACGTATAACGTTGTGTAGCATAACGATATAACGTATAACGGTATGTAGTATTACGTTATAAAGTATAACGTTATGTAGCATTACAATATAACGTATAATGTTATGTAGCATTACGATATAACGTATAACGTTATGTAGCATTACGATATAACGTATAACGTTATGTAGCATAACGATATAACGTATAACCTTATATAGTATTACGACATCACGTATAACGTTACGTAATATTACGTTATAACGTATAACGTTATGTAGCATTACGATATAACGTATAACGTTATATGGTAATACGTTATAACGTATAATGTTATGTAGCATTACGATATAACGTATAACGTTATGTAGTATAACGATATAACGTATAACGTTATATAGTATTACGTTATAACGTATAACGTTATATGGTAATACGTTATAACGTATAACGTTATGTAGCATTACGATATGTCGTATAACGTTATATAGTAATCATTTATAACGTATAACGTTATGTAGCATTACAATATAACGTATAATGTTATGTAGCATTACGATATAACGTATAATTTTATGTAGCATTACGATATAACGTATAATATTATGTAGCATTACGATATAACGTATAACGTTATGTAGCATAACGATATAACGTATAACCTTATTTAGTATTACGTTATAACGTATAATGTTACGTAGTATTACGTTATAACGTATAACGTTATGTAGCAATACGATATAACGTATAACGGTATGTAGTATTACGTTATAAAGTATAACGTTATGTAGCATTACGATATAACGTACAACGCTATGTGGCATTACGATATAACTTATAACGTTATATGGTAACTCTTTATAACGTATAACGTTATGTAGCATTACGATATAACGTATAACGTTATATGGTAATACGTTATAGCGTATAACGTTATGTAGCATTACGATATAACGTATAACGATATATGGTAATACGTTATAACGTATAATGTTATGTAGCTTTACGATATAACGTATAACGTTATGTAGTATAACGATATAACGTATAACGTTATATAGTATTACGTTATAACATATAACGTTATATGGTAATACGTTATAACGTATAACGTTATATGGTAATACGTTATAGCGTATAACGTCATGTAGCATTACGATATAACGTATAACGTTATATGGTAATACGTTATAACGTATAATGTTATGTAGCATTACGATATAACGTATAATATTATGTAGCATTACGATATAACGTATAACGTTATGTAGCATTACGATATAACGTATAACGTTATGTAGCATTACGATGTAACGTATAACCTTATATAGTATTACGTTATAACGTATAACGTTACGTAGTATTACGTTATAACGTATAACGTTATGTAGCATTACGATATTACGGCTAACGTTATGTAGTATTACGTTATAAAGTATAACGTCATGCAGCATTACGATATAACGTATAACGTTATGTAGCATAACGATATAACGTATAACCTTATATAGTATTACGTTATAACGTACAACGTTATGTAACATTACGATATAACGTATAACGTTTTGTAGCATTACGATATAACGTATAACGTTATATGGTAATACGTTATAACGTATAACGTTATGTAGCATTACGATATAACGTATGATGTTATGTAGCATTACGATATAACGTATAACGTTGTGTAGCATAACGATATAACGTATAACCTTATATAATATTACGTTATAACGTATAACGTTACGTAGTATTACGTTGTAACGTATAACGTTATGTAGCAATACGATATAACGTATAACGGTATGTAGTATTACGTTATAACGTATAACGTTATATGGTAATACGTTATAACGTATAACGTTATGTAGCATTACGATATAACGTATAACGTTATGTAGTATTACGTTATAACGTATAACGTTATGTAGAGTTACGATATGTCGTATAACGTTATATGGTAATAAGTTATAACGTATAACGTTATGTAACATTACGATATAACGTATAACGTTATGTAGCATTACGATATAACGTATAACGTTATATGGTAATACGTTATAACGTATAACGCTATGTAGCATTACGATATAACGTATAATGATATGTAGCATTACGATATAACGTATAACGTTATGTAGCATAACGATATAACGTATAACGGTATGTAGTATTACGTTATAAAGTATAACGTTATGTAGCATTACGATATAACGTATAACGCTATGTGGCATTACGATATAACTTATAACGTTATATGGTAACTCTTTATAACGTATAACGTTATGTAGCATTACGATATAACGTATAACGTTATATGGTAATACGTTATAGCGTATAACGTTATGTAGCATTACGATATAACGTATAACGATATATGGTAATACGTTATAACGTATAATGTTATGTAGCATTACGATATAACGTATAACGTTATGTAGTATAACGATATAACGTATAACGTTATATAGTATTACGTTATAACATATAACGTTATATGGTAATACGTTATAGCGTATAACGTTATATGGTAATACGTTATAGCGTATAACGTCATGTAGCATTACGATATAACGTATAACGTTATATGGTAATACGTTTTAACGTATAATGTTATGTAGCATTACGATATAACGTATAACGTTATGTAGTATAACGATATAACGTATAACGTTATATAGTATTACGTTATAACATATAACGTTATATGGTAATACGTTATAACGTATAACGTTATGTAGCATTACGATATAACGTATAACGTTATGTAGTATTACGTTATAACGTATAACGTTATGTAGCATTACGATATGTCGTATAACGTTATATGGTAATAAGTTATAACGTATAACGTTATGTAACATTACGATATAACGTATAACGTTATGTAGCATTACGATATAACGTATAACGTTATATGGTAATACGTTATAACGTATAACGTTATGTAGCATTACGATATAACGTATAACGTTATGTAGCATAACGATATAACGTATAACCTTATATAGTATTACGTTATAACGTACAACGTTATGTAACATTACGATATAACGTATAACGTTTTGTAGCATTACGATATAACGTATAACGTTATATGGTAATACGTTATAACGTATAACGTTATGTAGCATTACGATATAACGTATGATGTTATGTAGCATTACGATATAACGTATAACGTTGTGTAGCATAACGATATAACGTATAACCTTATATAATATTACGTTATAACGTATAACGTTACGTAGTATTACGTTGTAACGTATAACGTTATGTAGCAATACGATATAACGTATAACGGTATGTAGTATTACGTTATAACGTATAACGTTATATGGTAATACGTTATAACGTATAACGTTATGTAGCATTACGATATAACGTATAACGTTATGTAGTATTACGTTATAACGTATAACGTTATGTAGAGTTACGATATGTCGTATAACGTTATATGGTAATAAGTTATAACGTATAACGTTATGTAACATTACGATATAACGTATAACGTTATGTAGCATTACGATATAACGTATAACGTTATATGGTAATACGTTATAACGTATAACGCTATGTAGCATTACGATATAACGTATAATGATATGTAGCATTACGATATAACGTATAACGTTATGTAGCATAACGATATAACGTATAACGGTATGTAGTATTACGTTATAAAGTATAACGTTATGTAGCATTACGATATAACGTATAACGCTATGTGGCATTACGATATAACTTATAACGTTATATGGTAACTCTTTATAACGTATAACGTTATGTAGCATTACGATATAACGTATAACGTTATATGGTAATACGTTATAGCGTATAACGTTATGTAGCATTACGATATAACGTATAACGATATATGGTAATACGTTATAACGTATAATGTTATGTAGCATTACGATATAACGTATAACGTTATGTAGTATAACGATATAACGTATAACGTTATATAGTATTACGTTATAACATATAACGTTATATGGTAATACGTTATAGCGTATAACGTTATATGGTAATACGTTATAGCGTATAACGTCATGTAGCATTACGATATAACGTATAACGTTATATGGTAATACGTTTTAACGTATAATGTTATGTAGCATTACGATATAACGTATAACGTTATGTAGTATAACGATATAACGTATAACGTTATATAGTATTACGTTATAACATATAACGTTATATGGTAATACGTTATAACGTATAACGTTATGTAGCATTACGATATAACGTATAACGTTATGTAGTATTACGTTATAACGTATAACGTTATGTAGCATTACGATATGTCGTATAACGTTATATGGTAATAAGTTATAACGTATAACGTTATGTAACATTACGATATAACGTATAACGTTATGTAGCATTACGATATAACGTATAACGTTATATGGTAATACGTTATAACGTATAACGTTATGTAGCATTACGATATAACGTATAATGTTATGTAGCATTACGATATAACGTATAATATTATGGAGCATTACGATATAACGTATAACGTTATGTAGCATAACGATATAACGTATAACCTTATATAGTATTACGTTATAACGTATAATGTTACGTAGTATTACGTTATAACGTATAACGTTTTGTAGCATTACGATATAACGTATAACGTTATGTAGTATTACGTTATAAAGTGTAACGTTATGTAGCATTACGATATAACGTATAACGTCACATGGTAATACGTTATAACGTATAATGTTATGTAGCATTACGATATAACGTATAACGTTATGTAGTATAACGATATAACGTATAACGTTATATAGTATTACGTTATAACGTACAACGTTACGTAGTATTACGTTATAACGTATAACGTTATGTAGCATTACGATATAACGTATAACGTCATATGGTAATACGTTATAACGTATAATGTTATGTAGCATTACGATATAACGTATAACGTTATGTGGTATAACGATATAACGTATAAAGTTATATAGTATTACGTTATAACGTACAACGTTACGTAGTATTACGTTATTACGTATAACGTTATGTAGCATTACGATATAACGTATAACGTTATGTAGTATTACGTTATAACGTATAACGTTATGTAGCATTACGATATAACGTATGATGTTATGTAGCATTACGATATAACGTATAACGATATGTAGTATTATGTTATAAAGTATAACGTTATGTAGCATTACGATATAACTTATAACGTTATATGGTAATTCTTTATAACGTATAACGTTATGTAGCATTTCAGTATAACGTATAATGTTATGTAGCATTACGATATAACGTATAACGTTATGTAGCATTACGATATAACGTATGATGTTATGTAGCATTACGATATAACGTATAACGTTGTGTAGCATAACGATATAACGTATAACCTTATATAGTATTACGTTATAACGTATAACGTTACGTAGTATTACGTTATAACGTATAACGTTATGTAGCAATACGATATAACGTATAACGGTATGTAGTATTACGTTATAACGTATAACGTTATGTAACATTACCATATAACGTATAACGTTATGTAGCATTACGATATAACGTATAACGATATATGGTAATACGTTATAACGTATAATGTTATATAGCATTACGATATAACGTATAACGTTATGTAGTATAACGATATAACGTATAACGTTATATAGTATTACGTTATAACATATAACGTTATATGGTAATACGTTATAACGTATAACGTTATATGGTAATACGTTATAGCGTATAACGTCATGTAGCATTACGATATAACGTATAACGTTATGTAGTATAACGATATAACGTATAACGTTATATAGTATTACGTTATAACATATAACGTTATATGGTAATACGTTATAACGTATAACGTTATGTAGCATTACGATATAACGTATAACGTTATGTAGTATTACGTTATAACGTATAACGTTATGTAGCATTACGATATGTCGTATAACGTTATATGGTAATAAGTTATAACGTATAACGTTATGTAACATTACGATATAACGTATAACGTTATGTAGCATTACGATATAACGTATAACGTTATATGGTAATACGTTATAACGTATAACGTTATGTAGCATTACGATATAACGTATAATGTTATGTAGCATTACGATATAACGTATAATATTATGGAGCATTACGATATAACGTATAACGTTATGTAGCATAACGATATAACGTATAACCTTATATAGTATTACGTTATAACGTATAATGTTACGTAGTATTACGTTATAACGTATAACGTTTTGTAGCATTACGATATAACGTATAACGTTATGTAGTATTACGTTATAAAGTGTAACGTTATGTAGCATTACGATATAACGTATAACGTCACATGGTAATACGTTATAACGTATAATGTTATGTAGCATTACGATATAACGTATAACGTTATGTAGTATAACGATATAACGTATAACGTTATATAGTATTACGTTATAACGTACAACGTTACGTAGTATTACGTTATAACGTATAACGTTATGTAGCATTACGATATAACGTATAACGTCATATGGTAATACGTTATAACGTATAATGTTATGTAGCATTACGATATAACGTATAACGTTATGTGGTATAACGATATAACGTATAAAGTTATATAGTATTACGTTATAACGTACAACGTTACGTAGTATTACGTTATTACGTATAACGTTATGTAGCATTACGATATAACGTATAACGTTATGTAGTATTACGTTATAACGTATAACGTTATGTAGCATTACGATATAACGTATGATGTTATGTAGCATTACGATATAACGTATAACGATATGTAGTATTATGTTATAAAGTATAACGTTATGTAGCATTACGATATAACTTATAACGTTATATGGTAATTCTTTATAACGTATAACGTTATGTAGCATTTCAGTATAACGTATAATGTTATGTAGCATTACGATATAACGTATAACGTTATGTAGCATTACGATATAACGTATGATGTTATGTAGCATTACGATATAACGTATAACGTTGTGTAGCATAACGATATAACGTATAACCTTATATAGTATTACGTTATAACGTATAACGTTACGTAGTATTACGTTATAACGTATAACGTTATGTAGCAATACGATATAACGTATAACGGTATGTAGTATTACGTTATAACGTATAACGTTATGTAACATTACCATATAACGTATAACGTTATGTAGCATTACGATATAACGTATAACGATATATGGTAATACGTTATAACGTATAATGTTATATAGCATTACGATATAACGTATAACGTTATGTAGTATAACGATATAACGTATAACGTTATATAGTATTACGTTATAACATATAACGTTATATGGTAATACGTTATAACGTATAACGTTATATGGTAATACGTTATAGCGTATAACGTCATGTAGCATTACGATATAACGTATAACGTTATATGGTAATACGTTATAACGTATAATGTTATGTAGCATTACGATATAACGTATAACGTTATATAGTATTACGTTATAACATATAACGTTATATGGTAATACGTTATAACGTATAACGTTATGTAGCATTACGATATAACGTATAACGTTATGTAGTATTACGTTATAACGTATAACGTTATGTAGCATTACGATATGTCGTATAACGTTATATGGTAATAAGTTATAACGTATAACGTTATGTAACATTACGATATAACGTATAACGTTATGTAGCATTACGATATAACGTATAACGTTATATGGTAATACGTTATAACGTATAACGTTATGTAGCATTACGATATAACGTATAATGTTATGTAGCATTACGATATAACGTATAATATTATGTAGCATTACGATATAACGTATAACGTTATGTAGCATAACGATATAACGTATAACCTTATATAGTATTACGTTATAACGTATAATGTTACGTAGTATTACGTTATAACGTATAACGTTATGTAGCATTACGATATAACGTATAACGTTATGTAGTATTACGTTATAAAGTGTAACGTTATGTAGCATTACGATATAACGTATAACGTCACATGGTAATACGTTATAACGTATAATGTTATGTAGCATTACGATATAACGTATAACGTTATGTGGTATAACGATATAACGTATAACGTTATATAGTATTACGTTATAACGTACAACGTTACGTAGTATTACGTTATAACGTATAACGTTACGTAGTATTACGTTATAAAGTATAACGTTATGTAGCATTACGATATAACGTATAACGTTATGTAGTATTACGTTATAAAGTATAACGTTATGTAGCATTACGATATAACGTATAACGTTATGTAGCATTACGATATAACGTATAACGTTATGTAGCATTACGATGTAACGTATAACCTTATATAGTATTACGTTATAACGTATAACGTTACGTAGTATTACGTTATAACGTATAACGTTATGTAGCATTACGATATTACGTCTAACGTTATGTAGTATTACGTTATAAAGTATAACGTTATGCAGCATTACGATATAACGTATAACGTTATGTAGCATAACGATATAACGTATAACCTTATATAGTATTACGTTATAACGTACAACGTTATGTAACATTACGATATAACGTATAACGTTTTGTAGCATTACGATATAACGTATAACGTTATATGGTAATACGTTATAACGTATAACGTTATGTAGCATTACGATATAACGTATGATGTTATGTAGCATTACGATATAACGTATAACGTTGTGTAGCATAACGATATAACGTATAACCTTATATAATATTACGTTATAACGTATAACGTTACGTAGTATTACGTTATAACGTATAACGTTATGTAGCAATACGATATAACGTATAACGGTATGTAGTATTACGTTATAACGTATAACGTTATATGGTAATACGTTATAACGTATAACGTTATGTAGCATTACGATATAACGTATAACGTTATGTAGTATTACGTTATAACGTATAACGTTATGTAGAGTTACGATATGTCGTATAACGTTATATGGTAATAAGTTATAACGTATAACGTTATGTAACATTACGATATAACGTATAACGTTATGTAGCATTACGATATAACGTATAACGTTATATGGTAATACGTTATAACGTATAACGTTATGTAGCATTACGATATAACGTATAATGATATGTAGCATTACGATATAACGTATAACGTTATGTAGCATAACGATATAACGTATAACGGTATGTAGTATTACGTTATAAAGTATAACGTTATGTAGCATTACGATATAACGTATAACGTTATATGGTAATACGTTATAGCGTATAACGTCATGTAGCATTACGATATAACGTATAACGTTATATGGTAATACGTTATAACGTATAATGTTATGTAGCATTACGATATAACGTATAACGTTATATGGTAATACGTTATAGCGTATAACGTTATGTAGCATTACGATATAACGTATAACTATATATGGTAATACGTTATAACGTATAATGTTATGTAGCATTACGATATAACCTATAACGTTATGTAGTATAACGATATAACGTATAACGTTATATAGTATTACGTTATAACATATAACGTTATATGGTAATACGTTATAGCGTATAACGTTATATGGTAATACGTTATAGCGTATAACGTCATGTAGCATTACGATATAACGTATAACGTTATATGGTAATACGTTATAACGTATAATGTTATGTAGCATTACGATATAACGTATAACGTTATGTAGTATAACGATATAACGTATAAAGTTATATAGTATTACGTTATAACATATAACGTTATATGGTAATACGTTATAACGTATAACGTTATGTAGCATTACGATATAACGTATAACGTTATGTAGTATTACGTTATAACGTATAACGTTATGTAGCATTACGATATGTCGTATAACGTTATATGGTAATAAGTTATAACGTATAACGTTATGTAACATTACGATATAACGTATAACGTTATGTAGCATTACGATATAACGTATAACGTTATATGGTAATAAGTTATAACGTATAACGTTATGTAACATTACGATATAACGTATAATGTTATGTAGCATTACGATATAACGTATAATATTATGGAGCATTACGATATAACGTATAACGTTATGTAGCATAACGATATAACGTATAACGTTATGTAGTATTACGTTATAAAGTGTAACGTTATGTAGCATTACGATATAACGTATAACGTCACATGGTAATACGTTATAACGTATAATGTTATGTAGCATTGCGATATAACGTATAACGTTATGTAGTATAACGATATAACGTATAACGTTATATAGTATTACGTTATAACGTACAACGTTACGTAGTATTACGTTATAACGTATAACGTTATGTAGCATTACGATATAACGTATAACGTCATATGGTAATACGCTATAACGTATAATGTTATGTAGCATTACGATATAACGTATAACGTTATGTGGTATAACGATATAACGTATAACGTTATATAGTATTACGTTATAACGTACAACGTTACGTAGTATTACGTTATTACGTATAACGTTATGTAGCATTACGATATAACGTGTAACGTTATGTAGTATTACGTTATAACGTATAACGTTATGTAGCATTACGATATAACGTATGATGTTATGTAGCATTACGATATAACGTATAACGATATGTAGTATTATGTTATAAAGTATAACGTTATGTAGCATTACGATATAACTTATAACGTTATATGGTAATTCTTTATAACGTATAACGTTATGTAGCATTTCAGTATAACGTATAATGTTATGTAGCATTACGATATAACGTATAACGTTATGTAGCATAACAATATAACGTATAACCTTATATAGTATTACGTTATAACGTATAACGTTACGTAGTATTACGTTATAAAGTATAACGTTATGTAGCATTACGATATAACGTATAACGTTATGTAGTATTACGTTATAAAGTATAACGTTATGTAGTATTACGTTATAAAGTATAACGTTATGTAGCATTACGATATAACGTATAACGTTATGTAGCATTACGATATAACGTATAACGTTATGTAGCATTACGATGTAACATATAACGTTATGTAGCATAACGATATAACGTATAACCTTATATAGTATTACGTTATAACGTATAACGTTGCGTAGTATTACGTTATAACGTATAACGTTATGTAGCAATACGATATAACGTATAACGGTATATAGTATTACGTTATAACGTACAACGTTATGTAACATTACGATATAACGTATAACGTTATGTAGCATTACGATATAACGTATAACGTTATATGGTAATACGTTATAACGTATAACGTTATGTAGCATTACGATATAACGTATAATGTTATGTAGCATTACGACATAACGTATAATATTATGTAGCATTACGATATAACGTATAACGTTATGTAGCATAACGATATAACGTATAACCTTATATAGTATTACGTTATAACGTATAACGTTATATGGTAATACGTTATAACGTATAACGTTATGTAGCATTACGATATAACGTATAATGTTATGTAGCATTACGATATAACGTATAATATTATGGAGCATTACGATATAACGTATAACGTTATGTAGCATAACGATATAACGTATAACGTTATGTAGTATTACGTTATAAAGTGTAACGTTATGTAACATTACGATATAACGTATAACGTTATGTAGCATTACGATATAACGTATAACGTTATATGGTAATACGTTATAACGTATAACGTTATGTAGCATTACGATATAACGTATAATGTTATGTAGCATTACGATATAACGTATAATATTATGTAGCATTACGATATAACGTATAACGTTATGTAGCATAACGATATAACGTATAACCTTATATAGTATTACGTTATAACGTATAATGTTACGTAGTATTACGTTATAACGTATAACGTTATGTAGCATTACGATATAACGTATAACGTTATGTAGTATTACGTTATAAAGTGTAACGTTATGTAGCATTACGATATAACGTATAACGTCACATGGTAATACGTTATAACGTATAATGTTATGTAGCATTACGATATAACGTATAACGTTATGTGGTATAACGATATAACGTATAACGTTATATAGTATTACGTTATAACGTACAACGTTACGTAGTATTACGTTATAACGTATAACGTTACGTAGTATTACGTTATAAAGTATAACGTTATGTAGCATTACGATATAACGTATAACGTTATGTAGTATTACGTTATAAAGTATAACGTTATGTAGCATTACGATATAACGTATAACGTTATGTAGCATTACGATATAACGTATAACGTTATGTAGCATTACGATGTAACGTATAACCTTATATAGTATTACGTTATAACGTATAACGTTACGTAGTATTACGTTATAACGTATAACGTTATGTAGCATTACGATATTACGTCTAACGTTATGTAGTATTACGTTATAAAGTATAACGTTATGCAGCATTACGATATAACGTATAACGTTATGTAGCATAACGATATAACGTATAACCTTATATAGTATTACGTTATAACGTACAACGTTATGTAACATTACGATATAACGTATAACGTTTTGTAGCATTACGATATAACGTATAACGTTATATGGTAATACGTTATAACGTATAACGTTATGTAGCATTACGATATAACGTATGATGTTATGTAGCATTACGATATAACGTATAACGTTGTGTAGCATAACGATATAACGTATAACCTTATATAATATTACGTTATAACGTATAACGTTACGTAGTATTACGTTATAACGTATAACGTTATGTAGCAATACGATATAACGTATAACGGTATGTAGTATTACGTTATAACGTATAACGTTATATGGTAATACGTTATAACGTATAACGTTATGTAGCATTACGATATAACGTATAACGTTATGTAGTATTACGTTATAACGTATAACGTTATGTAGAGTTACGATATGTCGTATAACGTTATATGGTAATAAGTTATAACGTATAACGTTATGTAACATTACGATATAACGTATAACGTTATGTAGCATTACGATATAACGTATAACGTTATATGGTAATACGTTATAACGTATAACGTTATGTAGCATTACGATATAACGTATAATGATATGTAGCATTACGATATAACGTATAACGTTATGTAGCATAACGATATAACGTATAACGGTATGTAGTATTACGTTATAAAGTATAACGTTATGTAGCATTACGATATAACGTATAACGTTATATGGTAATACGTTATAGCGTATAACGTCATGTAGCATTACGATATAACGTATAACGTTATATGGTAATACGTTATAACGTATAACGTTATGTAGCATTACGATATAACGTATAACGTTATGTAGTATTACGTTATAACGTATAACGTTATGTAGCATTACGATATGTCGTATAACGTTATATGGTAATAAGTTATAACGTATAACGTTATGTAACATTACGATATAACGTATAACGTTATGTAGCATTACGATATAACGTATAACGTTATATGGTAATAAGTTATAACGTATAACGTTATGTAGCATTACGATATAACGTATAATGTTATGTAGCATTACGATATAACGTATAATATTATGGAGCATTACGATATAACGTATAACGTTATGTAGCATAACGATATAACGTATAACGTTATGTAGTATTACGTTATAAAGTGTAACGTTATGTAGCATTACGATATAACGTATAACGTCACATGGTAATACGTTATAACGTATAATGTTATGTAGCATTGCGATATAACGTATAACGTTATGTAGTATAACGATATAACGTATAACGTTATATAGTATTACGTTATAACGTACAACGTTACGTAGTATTACGTTATAACGTATAACGTTATGTAGCATTACGATATAACGTATAACGTCATATGGTAATACGCTATAACGTATAATGTTATGTAGCATTACGATATAACGTATAACGTTATGTGGTATAACGATATAACGTATAACGTTATATAGTATTACGTTATAACGTACAACGTTACGTAGTATTACGTTATTACGTATAACGTTATGTAGCATTACGATATAACGTGTAACGTTATGTAGTATTACGTTATAACGTATAACGTTATGTAGCATTACGATATAACGTATGATGTTATGTAGCATTACGATATAACGTATAACGATATGTAGTATTATGTTATAAAGTATAACGTTATGTAGCATTACGATATAACTTATAACGTTATATGGTAATTCTTTATAACGTATAACGTTATGTAGCATTTCAGTATAACGTATAATGTTATGTAGCATTACGATATAACGTATAACGTTATGTAGCATAACAATATAACGTATAACCTTATATAGTATTACGTTATAACGTATAACGTTACGTAGTATTACGTTATAAAGTATAACGTTATGTAGCATTACGATATAACGTATAACGTTATGTAGTATTACGTTATAAAGTATAACGTTATGTAGTATTACGTTATAAAGTATAACGTTATGTAGCATTACGATATAACGTATAACGTTATGTAGCATTACGATATAACGTATAACGTTATGTAGCATTACGATGTAACATATAACGTTATGTAGCATAACGATATAACGTATAACCTTATATAGTATTACGTTATAACGTATAACGTTGCGTAGTATTACGTTATAACGTATAACGTTATGTAGCAATACGATATAACGTATAACGGTATATAGTATTACGTTATAACGTACAACGTTATGTAACATTACGATATAACGTATAACGTTATGTAGCATTACGATATAACGTATAACGTTATATGGTAATACGTTATAACGTATAACGTTATGTAGCATTACGATATAACGTATAATGTTATGTAGCATTACGACATAACGTATAATATTATGTAGCATTACGATATAACGTATAACGTTATGTAGCATAACGATATAACGTATAACCTTATATAGTATTACGTTATAACGTATAACGTTATATGGTAATACGTTATAACGTATAACGTTATGTAGCATTACGATATAACGTATAATGTTATGTAGCATTACGATATAACGTATAATATTATGGAGCATTACGATATAACGTATAACGTTATGTAGCATAACGATATAACGTATAACGTTATGTAGTATTACGTTATAAAGTGTAACGTTATGTAGCATTACGATATAACGTATAACGTCACATGGTAATACGTTATAACGTATAATGTTATGTAGCATTACGATATAACGTATAACGTTATGTAGTATAACGATATAACGTATAACGTTATATAGTATTACGTTATAACGTACAACGTTACGTAGTATTACGTTATAACGTATAACGTTATGTAGCATTACGATATAACGTATAACGTCATATGGTAATACGTTATAACGTATAATGTTATGTAGCATTACGATATAACGTATAACGTTATGTGGTATAACGATATAACGTATAACGTTATATAGTATTACGTTATAACGTACAACGTTACGTAGTATTACGTTATTACGTATAACGTTATGTAGCATTACGATATAACGTGTAACGTTATGTAGTATTACGTTATAACGTATAACGTTATGTAGCATTACGATATAACGTATGATGTTATGTAGCATTACGATATAACGTATAACGATATGTAGTATTATGTTATAAAGTATAACGTTATGTAGCATTACGATATAACTTATAACGTTATATGGTAATTCTTTATAACGTATAACGTTATGTAGCATTTCAGTATAACGTATAATGTTATGTAGCATTACGATATAACGTATAACGTTATGTAGCATAACAATATAACGTATAACCTTATATAGTATTACGTTATAACGTATAACGTTACGTAGTATTACGTTATAAAGTATAACGTTATGTAGCATTACGATATAACGTATAACGTTATGTAGTATTACGTTATAAAGTATAACGTTATGTAGTATTACGTTATAAAGTATAACGTTATGTAGCATTACGATATAACGTATAACGTTATGTAGCATTACGATATAACGTATAACGTTATGTAGCATTACGATGTAACATATAACGTTATGTAGCATAACGATATAACGTATAACCTTATATAGTATTACGTTATAACGTATAACGTTGCGTAGTATTACGTTATAACGTATAACGTTATGTAGCAATACGATATAACGTATAACGGTATATAGTATTACGTTATAACGTATAACGTTATGTAACATTACGATATAACGTATAACGTTATGTAGCATTACGATATAACGTATAACGTTATATGGTAATACGTTATAACGTATAACGTTATGTAGCATTACGATATAACATATAATGTTATGTAGCATTACGACATAACGTATAATATTATGTAGCATTACGATATAACGTATAACGTTATGTAGCATAACGATATAACGTATAACCTTATATAGTATTACGTTATAACGTATAACGTTATATGGTAATACGTTATAACGTATAACGTTATGTAGCATTACGATATAACGTATAACGTTATGTAGTATTACGTTATAACGTATAATGTTATGTAGCATTACGATATAACGTATAACGTTATGTAGTATAACGATATAACGTATAACGTTATATAGTATTACGTTATAACGTATAACGTTATATGGTAATACGTTATAACGTATAACGTTATGTAGCATTACGATATAACGTATAACGTTATGTAGTATTACGTTATAACGTATAACGTTATGTAGCATTACGATATGTCGTATAACGTTATATGGTAATAAGTTATAACGTATAACGTTATGTAACATTACGATATAACGTATAACGTTATGTAGCATTACGATATAACGTATAACGTTATATGGTAATACGTTATAACGTATAACGTTATGTATCATTACGATATAACGTATAATGTTATGTAGCATTACGATATAACGTATAACAATATGTAGCATTACGATATAACGTATAACGTTATGTAGCATAACGATATAACGTATAACCTTATATAGTATTACGTTATAACGTATAATGTTACGTAGTATTACGTTATAACGTATAACGTTATGTAGCATTACGATATAACGTATAACGTTATGTAGTATTACGTTATAAAGTGTAACGTTATGTAGCATTACGATATAACGTATAACGTCATATGGTAATACGTTATAACGTATAATGTTATGTAGCATTACGATATAACGTATAACGTTATATAGTATTACGTTATAACGTACAACGTTACGTAGTATTACGTTATTACGTATAACGTTATGTAGCATTACGATATAACGTATAACGTTATGTAGTATTACGTTATAACGTATAACGTTATGCAGCATTACGATATAACGTATAACGTTATGTAGCATAACGATATAACGTATAACCTTATATAGTATTACGTTATAACGTATAACGTTACGTAGTATTACGTTATAAAGTATAACGTTATGTAGCATTACGATATAACGTATAACGTTATGTAGTATTACGTTATAAAGTATAACGTTATGTAGCATTACGATATAACGTATAACGTTATGTAGCATTACGATATAACGTATAACGTTATGTAGCATTACGATGTAACGTATAACCTTATATAGTATTACGCTATAACGTATAAGGTTACGTAGTATTACGTTATAACGTATAACGTTATGTAGCATTACGATATTACGTATAACGTTATGTAGTATTACGTTATAAAGTATAACGTTATGCAGCATTACGATATAACGTATAACGTTATGTAGCATAACGATATAACGTATAACCTTATATAGTATTACGTTATAACGTATAACGTTACGTAGTATTACGTTATAAAGTATAACGTTATGTAGCATTACGATATAACGTATAACGTTATGTAGTATTACGTTATAAAGTATAACGTTATGTAGCATTACGATATAACGTATAACGTTATGTAGCATTACGATATAACGTATAACGTTATGTAGCATTACGATGTAACGTATAACCTTATATAGTATTACGTTATAACGTATAAGGTTACGTAGTATTACGTTATAACGTATAACGTTATGTAGCATTACGATATTACGTATTACGTTATGTAGTATTACGTTATAAAGTATAACGTTATGCAGCATTACGATATAACGTATAACGTTATGTAGCATAACGATATAACGTATAACCTTATATAGTATACGTTATATCGTTATGCTACATAACGTTATACGTTATATCGTAATGCTGCATAACGTTATACTTTATAACGTAATACTACATAACGTTATACGTAATATCGTAATGCTACATAACGTTATACGTTATAACGTAATACTACGTAACCTTATACGTTATAACGTAATACTATATAAGGTTATACGTTACTTCGTAATGCTACATAACGTTATACGTTATATCGTAATGCTACTATAACGTTATACGTTATATCGTAATGCTACTTAACGTTATACTTTATAACGTAATACTACATAACGTTATACGTTATATCGTAATGCTACATAACGTTATACTTTATAACGTAATACTACGTAACGTTATACGTTATAACGTAATACTATATAAGGTTATACGTTATATCGTTATGCTACATAACGTTATACGTTATATCGTAATGCTGCATAACGTTATACTTTATAACGTAATACTACATAACGTTATACGTAATATCGTAATGCTACATAACGTTATACGTTATAACGTAATACTACGTAACCTTATACGTTATAGCGTAATACTATAATGGTTATACGTTACATCGTAATGCTACTATACGTTATACGTTATATCGTAATGCTACATAACGTTATACGTTATATCGTAATGCTACATAACGTTATACTTTATAACGTAATACTACATAACGTTATACGTTATATCGTAATGCTACATAACGTTATACTTTATAACGTAATACTACGTAACGTTATACGTTATAACGTAATTCTATATAAGGTTATACGTTATATCGTTATGCTACATAACGTTATACGTTATATCGTAATGCTGCATAACGTTATACGTTATAACGTAATACTACATAACGTTATACGTTATATCGTAATGCTACATAACGTTATACGTAATAACGTAATACTACGTAACGTTGTACGTTATAACGTAATACTATATAACGTTATTCGTTATATCGTAAATGCTACATAACATTATACGTTATAACGTATTACCATATGACGTATACGTTATATCGTAATGCTACATAACGTTACACTTTATAACGTAATACTACATAACGTTATACGTTATATCGTAATGCTACATAACGTTATACGTTATAACGTAATACTACGTAACATATACGTTATAACGTAATACTATATAAGGTTATACGTTATATCGTTATGCTACATAACGTTATACGTTATATCGTAATGCTACATATTGTTATACGTTATATCGTAATGCTACATAACATTATACGTTATATCGTAATGATACATAACGTTATACGTTATAACGTATTACCATATAACGTTATACGTTATATCGTAATGCTACATAACGTATACGTTATATCGTAATGTTACATAACGTTATACGTTATAACTTATTACCCATATAACGTTATACGACATATCGTAATGCTACATAACGTTATACGTATAACGTAATACTACATAACGTTATACGTTATATCGTAATGCTACATAACGTTATACGTTATAACGTATTACCATATAACGTTATTACGTTATAACGTAATACTATTTAAACGTTATACGTTATATCGTTATACTACATAACGTTATACGTTATATCGTAATGCTACATACATTATACGTTATAACGTAATACTACATAACGTTATACGTTATATCGTAATGCTACATAACGTTATACGTTATAACGTATTACCATATAACGTTATACGTTTATATCGTAATACTATATAAGGTTATACGTTATATCGTTATGCTACATAACGTTATACGTTATATCGTAATGCTACTTAATATTATACGTTATGTCGTAATGCTACATAACATTATATGTTATATCGTAATGCTACATAACGTTATACGTATAACGTATTACCATATAACGTTATACGTTATATCGTAATGCTACATAACGTTATACGTTATATCGTAATGTTACATAACGTTATACGTTATAACGTAATACTATATACCGTTATACGTTATTATCGCTATTGCTACATAACGTTATACGTTAATAACGTAATACTACGCAACGTTATACGTTATAACGTAATACTATATAAGGTTATACGTTATATCGTTATGCTACATAACGTTATATGTTACATCGTAATGCTACATAACGTTATACGTTATATCGTAATGCTACATAACGTTATACGTGATATCGTAATGCTACATAACGTTATACTTTATAACGTAATACTACATAACGTTATACTTTATAACGTAATACTACATAACGTTATACGTTATATCGTAATGCTACATAACGTTATACTTTATAAACGTAATACTACGTAACGTTATACGTTATAACGTAATACTATATAAGGTATACGTTATATTGTTATGCTACATAACGTTATACGTTATATCGTAATGCTACATAACATTATACGTTATACTGAAATGCTACATAACGTTATACGTTATAAAGAATTACCATATAACGTTATAAGTTATTTCGTAATGCTACATAACGTTATACTTTATAACATAATACTACATATCGTTATACGTTATATCGTAATGCTACATAACATCATACGTTATATCGTAATGCTACATAACGTTATACGTTATAACGTATTACTACATAACGTTACACGTTATATCGTAATGCTACATAACGTTATACGTAATAACGTAATACTACGTAACGTTGTACGTTATAACGTAATACTATATAACGTTATACGTTATATCGTTATACCACATAACGTTATACGTTATATCGTAATGCTACATAACATTATACGTTATAACGTATTACCATTTGACGTTATACGTTATATCGTATTGCTACATAACGTTATACGTTATAACGTAATACTACGTAACGTTGTACGTTATAACGTAATACTATATAACGTTATACGTTATATCGTTATACTACATAACGTTATACGTTATATCGTAATGCTACATAACATTATACGTTATAACGTATTACCATGTGACGTTATACGTTATATCGTAATGCTACATAACGTTACACTTTATAACGTAATACTACATAACGTTATACGTTATATCGTTATGCTACATAACGTTATACGTTATATCGTAATGCTCCATAATATTATACGTTATATCGTAATGATACATAACATTATACGTTATATCGTAATGCTACATAACGTTATACGTTATAACGTATTACCATATAACGTTATACGTTATAACGTAATACTATATAGGTTATACGTTATATCGTTATGCTACATAACGTTATACGTTATATCGTATTGCTACATAATATTATACGTTATGTCGTAATGCTACATAACATTATCCGTTATATCGTAATGCTACATAACGTTATACGTTATAACGTATTACCATATAACGTTATACGTTATATCGTAATGCTACATAACGTTATACGTTATATCGTAATGTTACATAACGTTGTACGTTATAACGTAATACTATATACCGTTATACGTTATATCGTATTGCTACATAACGTTATACGTTATAACGTAATACTACGCAACGTTATACGTTATAACGTAATACTATATAAGGTTATACGTTTATATCGTTTTGCTACATAATCGTTATATGTTACTTCGTAATGCTACATAACGTTATACGTTATATCGTAATGCTACATAACGTTTATACGTATATCGTATGCTACTTAACGTTATACTTTATAACGTAATTCTACATAACGTTATACTTTATAACGTAATACTACATAACGTTATACGTTATATCGTAATGCTACATAACGTTATACTTTATAACGTAATACTACGTATACGTTATACGTTATAACCGTAATACTATATAAGGTTATACGTTATATTGTTATGCTACATAACGTTATACGTTATATCGTAATGCTACATAACATTATACGTTATACTGAAATGCTACATAACGTTATACGTTATTAAAGAATTACCATATAACGTTATAAGTTATATCGTAATGCTACATAACGTTATACTTTATAACATAATACTACATATCGTTATTCGTTATATCGTAATGCTACATAAACATCATACGTTATATCGTAATGCTACATAACGTTATACGTTATAACGTAATACTACATAACGTTACACGTTATATCGTAATGCTACATAACGTTATACGTATAACGTATTACTACGTAACGTTGTACGTTATAACGTAATACTATATAACGTTATACGTTATATCGTTATACCACATAACGTTATACGTTATATCGTAATGCTACATAACATTATACGTTATAGCGTATTTCCATATGACGTTATACGTTATATCGTATTGCTACATAACGTTATACGTTATAACGTAATACTACGTATCGTTGTTCGTTATAACGTAATACTATATAACGTTATACGTTATATCGTTATACTAATAACGTTATACGTTATATCGCAATGCTACATAACATTATACGTTTATCGTATTACCATGTGACGTTATACGTTATATCGTAATGCTACATATACGTTACACTTTATAACGTAATACTACATAACGTTATACGTTATATCGTTATGCTACATAACGTTATACGTTATTATCGTTATGCTCCATATTATTTTTCGTTATATCGTAATGCTACATAACATTTATCGTTATATCGTAATGCTACATAACGTTATACGTTATTACTTATTACATATAATCGTTATACGATATATCGTAATGCTACATAACGTTATACGTTATATCGTATGTTACATAACGTTATACGTTATATACTTATTACCATATAACGTTATACGACATATCGTAATGCTACATAACGTTATACGTTATAACGTAATATCTACATAACGTTATACGTTATATCGTAATGCTACATTAACGTTATACGTTATAACGTATTACCATATAACGTTATTACGTTATATCGTAATGCTACATGACGTTATACGCTATAACGTATTTCCATATAACGTTATACGTTATATCGTAATGCTACATAACGTTATAACTTTATAACGTAATACTACTTACCGTTATACGTTATATCGTTATGCTACATAACGTTATACGTTATATCGTAATGCTACATATCATTATACGTTATATCGTAATGCTACATAACGTTATACGTTATAACGTATTACCATATATCGTTATACGTTATATCGTAATGCTACATACGTTATACGTTATATCGTAATGTTACATAACGTTATACGTTATAACTTATTACCATATAACGTTATACGACATATCGTAACTCTACATAACGTTATACGTTATAACGTAATACTACATAACGTTATACGTTATATCGTAATGCTACATAAACGTTATACGTTATATCGTATTACCATATAACGTTATACGTTATAACGTAATACTACATACCGTTATACGTTATATCGTATTGCTACATAACGTTATACGTTATAACGTAATACTACGTAACGTTATACGTTATAACGTAATATTATATAAGGTTTTACGTTATATCGTTATGCTACACAACGTTATACGTTATATCGTAATGCTACATAAACATCATACGTTATATCGTAATGCTACATAACGTTATACGTTATAACGTATTACCATATAACGTTATACGTTATATCGTAATGCTACAAAACGTTATACGTTATATCGTAATGTTACATAACGTTGTACGTTATAACGTAATACTATATAAGGTTATACGTTATATCGTTATGCTACATAACGTTATACGTTATATCGTAATGCTGCATAACGTTATACTTTATAACGTAATACTACATAACGTTAGACGTAATATCGTAATGCTACATAACGTTATACGTTATAACGTAATACTACGTAACGTTATACGTTATAACGTAATACTATATAAGGTTATACGTTACATCGTAATGCTACATAACGTTATACGTTATATCGTAATGCTACTTAACGTTATACGTTATATCGTAATGCTACATAACGTTATACTTTATAAACGTAATACTACATAACGTTATACGTTATAATCGTAATGCTACATAACGTTATACTTTATAACGTAATACTACGTAACGTTATACGTTATAACGTAATACTACGTAACGTTGTACGTTATAACGTAATACTATATAACGTTATACGTTATATCGTTATACCACATATACGTTATACGTTATATCGTAATGCTACATAACATTATACGTATAACGTATTACCATGTGACGTTATACGTTATATCGTAATGCTACATAACGTTACACTTTATAACGTAATACTACATAACGTTATACGTTATATCGTAATGCTACATAACGTTATACGTTATAACGTAATACTACGTAACATTATACGTTATAACGTAATACTATATATGGTTATACGTTATATCGTTATGCTACATAACGTTATACGTTAATCGTAATGCTACATAATATTATACGTATATCGTAATGCTACATAACATTATACGATTATATCGTAATGCTACATAACGTTATACGTTATAACGTATTACCATATAACGTTATACGTTATATCGTAATGCTACATAACGTTATACGTTATATCGTAATGTTACATAACGTTACACTTTATAACGTAATACTACATAACGTTATACGTTATATCGTTATGCTACATAACGTTATACGTTATATCGTAATGCTCCATAATATTATACGTTATATCGTAATGCTACATAACATTATACGTTATATCGTAATGCTACATAACGTTATACGTTATAACGTATTACCATATAACGTTATACGTTATAACGTCAATACTATATAAGGTTATACGTTATATCGTTATGCTACATAACGTTATACGTTATATCGTAATGCTACATAATATTATACGTTATGTCGTAATGCTACATAACATTATACGTTATATCGTAATGCTACATAACGTTATACGTTATAACGTATTACCATATAACGTTATACGTTATATCGTAATGCTACATAACGTTATACGTTATATCGTAATGTTACATAACGTTGTACGTTATAACGTAATACTATATACGTTATACGTTATATCGTATTGCTACAAATCGTTATACGTTATAACGTAATACTACGCAACGTTATACGTTATAACGTAATACTATATAAGGTTATACGTTATATCGTTATGCTACATAACGTTATATGTTACATTCGTAATGCTACATAACGTTATACGTTATATCGTAATGCTACATAACGTTATACGTTATATCGTAATGCTACATAACGTTATACTTTATAACGTAATACTACATAACGTTATACTTTATAACGTAATACTACATAACGTTATACGTTATATCGTAATGCTACATAACGTTATACTTTATAACGTAATACTACGTAACGTTATACGTTATAACGTAATACTATATAAGGTTATACGTTATATTGTTATGCTACATAACGTTATACGTTATATCGTAATGCTACATAACATTATACGTTATACTGAAATGCTACATAACGTTATACGTTATAATGAATTACCATATAACGTTATAAGTTATATCGCTAATGCTACATAACGTTATACTTTATAACATAATTCTACATATCGTTATACGTTATATCGTAATGCTACATAACATCATACGTTATATCGTAATGCTACATAACGTTATACGTTATAACGTAATACTACATAACGTTCACGTTATATCGTAATGCTACATAACGTTATACGTAATAACGTAATACTACGTAACGTTGTACGTTATAACGTAATACTATATAACGTTATACGTTATATCGTTATCCACATAACGTTATACGTTATATCGTAATGCTACATACATTATACGTTATAGCGTATTACCATATGACGTTATACGTTATATCGTAATGCTACATTACGTTGCTACGTTATAACGTAATACTACGTAACGTTGTACGTTATAACGTAATACTATTTAACGTTATACGTTATTTCGTTATACTACATAACGTTATACGTTTTATCGCAATGCTACATAACATTATACGTTATAACGTATTACCATGTGACGTTATACGTTATATCGTAATGCTACATAACGTTACACTTTATAACGTAATACTACATAACGTTATACGTTATATCGTTATGCTACATAACGTTATACGTTATATCGTAATTGCTCCATAATATTATTCGTTATATCGTAATGCTACATAACATTATACGTTATATCGTAATGTTACATACACGTTATACGTTTATAACTTATTACCATATAACGTTATACGTTATATCGTAATGCTACATAACGTTATACGTTATATCGTAATGTTACATAACGTTATACGTTATAACTTATTCCATATAATCGTTATACGACATATCGTAATGCCTACATAACGTTATACGTTATAACGTAATACTACATAACGTTATACGTTATATCGTAATGCTACATAACGTTATACGTTATAACGTATTACCATATAACGTTATATGTTATAACGTAATACTATATAACTTTATACGTTATATCGTTATACTACATAACGTTATACGTTATATCGTATTGCTACATAACATTATACGTTATAACGTATTACATTATAACGTTATACGTTATATCGTAATGCTACATGACGTTTTACGCTATAACGTATTACCATATAACGTTATACGCTATAACGTATTACCCATATAACGTTATATGTTATAACGTAATACTATATAACGGTATACGTTATATCGTTATACTACATAACGTTATAGGTTTTATCGTAATGCTACATAACATTATCGTTATAACGTATTACCATATATAGTTATACGTTATATCGTAATGCTACATAAACGTTATACGCTATAACGTATTACCATATAACGTTATACGTTATATCGTAATGCTACATAACATTATACGTTATTAACGTATTACCATATAACGTTATACGTTATATCGTAATGCTACATGACGTTATTCGCTATAACGTATTACCATATAACGTTATACGTTATTTCGTAATGCTACATAACGTTATACTTTATAACGTAATACTACATACCGTTATACGTTATATCGTTATGCTACATAACGTTATACGTTATATCGTAATGCTACATATCATTATACGGTATATCGTAATGCTACATAACGTTATACGTTATAACGTATTACCATATAACGTTATACGTTATATCGTAATGCTACATAACGTTATACGTTATATCGTAATGTTACATAACGTTATACGTTATAACTATTACCATATAACGTTATACGACATATCGTAACTCTACATAACGTTATACGTTATAACGTAATACTACATAACGTTATACGTTATATCGTAATGCTACATAACGTTATACGTTATAACGTATTACCATATAAACGTTATACGTTATAACGTAATACTACATACCGTTATACGTTATATCGTATTGCTACATAACGTTATACGTTATAACGTAATACTACGTAACGTTATACGTTATAACGTAATATTATATAAGGTTATACGTTATATCGTTATGCTACACAACGTTATACGTTATATCGTAATGCTACATAACATCATACGTTATATCGTAATGCTACATAACGTTATACGTTATAACGTATTACCATATAACGTTATACGTTATATCGTAATGCTACAATACGCTTATACGTTATATCGTAATGTTACATAACGTTGTACGTTATAACGTAATACTATATAAGGTTATACGTTATATCGTTATGCTACATAACGTTATACGTTATATCGTAATGCTGCATAACGTTATACTTTATAACGTAATACTACATAACGTTAGACGTAATATCGTAATGCTACATAACGTTATACGTTATAACGTAATACTACGTAACGTTATACGTTATAACGTAATACTATATAAGGTTATACGTTACATCGTAATGCTAATAACGTTATACGTTATATCGTAATGCTACATAACGTTATTCGTTATATCGTAATGCTACATAACGTTATACTTTATAACGTAATACTACATAACGTTATACGTTATTATCGTAATGCTACATAACGTTATACTTTATAACGTAATACTACGTAACGTATACGTTATAACGTAATACTACGTAACGTTGTACGTTTATAACGTAATACTATATAACGTTATACGTTATATCGTTATACCACATAACGTTATACGTTATATCGTATTGCTACATAACATTATACGTTATAACGTATTACCATGTGACGTTATACGTTATATCGTAATGCTACATAACGTTACACTTTATAACGTAATACTACATAACGTTATACGTTATATCGTAATGCTACATAACGTTATACGTTATAACGTAATACTACGTAACATTATACGTTATAACGTAATACTATATAAGGTTATACGTTATATCGTTATGCTACATAACGTTATACGTTATATCGTAATGCTACATAATATTATACGTTATATCGTAATGCTACATAACATTATACGTTATATCGTAATGCTACATAACGTTATACGTTATAACGTATTACCATATAACGTTATACGTTATATCGTAATGCTACATAACGTATACGTTATATCGTAATGTTACATAACGTTATACGTTATAACTTATTAACCATATAACGTTTTACGACATATCGTAATGATTCATAACGTTATACGTTATAACGTAATACTACATAACGTTATACGTTATATCGTAATGCTACTTAACGTTATACGTTATAACGTATTACCATATAATCTGATAGAGTGTGT
>CAKXZU010000671.1:0-49606 GCA_936014575.1 Bombus lapidarius
AGTTTTTGAATTCTCAAGGCCAAATAATCTAAATAATCGTATCTCCGCTGCTATTCGGGTTATTTAGACAATTCGATGCGCGTTATACTCCACATTTGATTCTTTATACAGAGCACATCAGCCGGTTTTCCCTATGTCAACGGTGTTGCCAGGCAAATCCAATGCAATTATAGTTTTTGAATTTTCAAGGCCAAATAATCTAAATAATCGTATCTCCGCTGCTATTCGGGTTATTTAGACAATTCGATGCGCGTTATACTCCATATTTGATTCTTTATACAGAGCACATCAGCCGGTTTGCTCTATGTCAGCGGTGTTGCCTGACAAATCCAATGAAATTATAGTTTTTGAATTTTCAAGGCCAAATAATCTAAATAATCGTACCTCCGCGGTTGTTGGGGTTATCTAGACAATTCGATGCGCGTTATACTCCACATTTGATTCTTTATACAGAGCTCATCAGTCGTTTTTCCCTAAGTCAACGGTGTTGCCAGGCAAATCCAATGAAATTATAGTTTTTGAATTTTCAAGGCCAAATAATCTAAATAATCGTATCTCCGCTGCTATTCGAGTTATCTAGACAATTCGATGCGCGTTATACTCCACATTTGATTCTTTATACAGAGCACATCAGCCGGTTTGCTCTATGTCAGCGGTGTTGCCTGACAAATCCAATGAAATTATAGTTTTTGAATTTTCAAGGCCAAATAACCTAAATAATCGTATCTCCGCTGCTATTCGAGTTATCTAGACAATTCGATGCGCGTTATACTCCACATTTGATTCTTTATACAGAGCACATCAGCCGGTTTGCTCTATGTCAGCAGTGTTGCCTGACAAATCCAATGAAATTATAGTTTTTGAATTTTCAAGGCCAAATAATCTAAATAATCGTACCTCCGCGGTTGTTGGGGTTATCTAGACAATTCGATGCGCGTTATACTCCACATTTGATTCTTTATACAGAGCACATCAGCCGGTTTTCCCTATGTCAACGGTGTTGCCAGGCAAATCCAATGCAATTATAGTTTTTGAATTTTCAGGGCCAAATAATCTAAATAATCGTATCTCCGCTGCTATTCGGGTTATCTAGACAATTCGATGCGCGTTATACTCCACATTTGATTCTTTATACAGAGCACATCAGCCGGTTTTCCCTATGTCAACGGTATTGCCAGGCAAATCCAATGAAATTATAGTTTTTGAATTTTCAGGGTCAAATAATCTAAACAATCGTACCTCCGCGGTTGTTGGGGTTATCTGGACAATTCGATGCGCGTTATACTCCACATTTGATTCTTTATACAGAGCACATCAGCCGGTTTTCCCTATGTCAACGGTGTTGCCAGGCAAATCCAATGCAATTATAGTTTTTGAATTTTCAAGGCCAAATAATCTAAATAATTGTATCTCCGCTGCTATTCGGGTTATCTTGACAATTCGATGCGCGTTATACTCCACGTTTGATTCTTTATACAGAGCACATCAGCCGGTTTTCCCTATGTCAACGGTGTTGCCAGGCAAATCCAATGCAATTATAGTTTTTGAATTTTCAGGGCCAAATGATCTAAATAATCGTATCTCCGCTGCTATTCGGGTTATCTAGACAATTCGATGCGCGTTATACTCCACATTTGATTCTTTATACAGAGCACATCAGCCGGTTTTCCCTATGTCAACGGTATTGCCAGGCAAATCCAATGAAATTATAGTTTTTGAATTTTCAAGGTCAAATAATCTAAACAATCGTACCTCCGCGGTTGTTGGGGTTATCTGGACAATTCGATGCGCGTTATACTCCACATTTGATTCTTTATACAGAGCACATCAGCCGGTTTTCCCTATGTCAACGGTGTTGCCAGGCAAATCCAATGCAATTATAGTTTTAGAATTTTCAAGGCCAAATAATCTAAATAATCGTATCTCCGCTGCTATTCGGGTTATTTAGACAATTCGATGCGCGTTATACTCCACATTTGATTCTTTATACAGAGCACTTCAGCCGGTTTCCCTATGTCAACGGTGTTGCCAGGAAAATCCAATGAAATTATTGTTTTTGAATTTTCAAGGCCAAATAATCTAAATAATCGTACCTCCGCGGTTGTTGTGGTTATCTAGACAATTCGATGCGCGTTATACTCCACATTTGATTCTTTATACAGAGCACATCAGTCGCTTTTCCCTACGTCAACGGTGTTGCCAGGCAAATCCAATGCAATTATAGTTTTTGAATTTTCAAGGCCAAATAATCTAAATAATTGTATCTCCGCTGCTATTCGGGTTATCTTGACAATTCGATGCGCGTTATACTCCACGTTTGATTCTTTATACAGAGCACATCAGCCGGTTTTCCCTATGTCAACGGTGTTGCCAGGCAAATCCAATGCAATTATAGTTTTTGAATTTTCAGGGCCAAATAATCTAAATAATCGTATCTCCGCTGCTATTCGGGTTATCTAGACAATTCGATGCGCGTTATACTCCACATTTGATTCTTTATACAGAGCACATCAGCCGGTTTTCCCTATGTCAACGGTATTGCCAGGCAAATCCAATGAAATTATAGTTTTTGAATTTTCAAGGTCAAATAATCTAAACAATCGTACCTCCGCGGTTGTTGGGGTTATCTGGACAATTCGAAGCGCGTTATACTCCACATTTTATTCTTTATACAGAGCACATCAGCCGGTTTTCCCTATGTCAACGGTGTTGCCAGGCAAATCCAATGCAATTATAGTTTTTGAATTCTCAAGGCCAAATAATCTAAATAATCGTATCTCCGCTGCTATTCGGGTTATCTTGACAATTCGATGCGCGTTATACTCCACGTTTGATTCTTTATACAGAGCACATCAGCCGGTTTTCCCTATGTCAACGGTGTTGCCAGGCAAATCCAATGCAATTATAGTTTTTGAATTTTCAGGGCCAAATAATCTAAATAATCGTATCTCCGCTGCTATTCGGGTTATCTAGACAATTCGATGCGCGTTATACTCCACATTTGATTCTTTATACAGAGCACATCAGCCGGTTTTCCCTATGTCAACGGTATTGCCAGGCAAATCCAATGAAATTATAGTTTTTGAATTTTCAAGGTCAAATAATCTAAACAATCGTACCTCCGCGGTTGTTGGGGTTATCTGGACAATTCGAAGCGCGTTATACTCCACATTTTATTCTTTATACAGAGCACATCAGCCGGTTTTCCCTATGTCAACGGTGTTGCCAGGCAAATCCAATGCAATTATAGTTTTTGAATTCTCAAGGCCAAATAATCTAAATAATCGTATCTCCGCTGCTATTCGGGTTATTTAGACAATTCGATGCGCGTTATACTCCACATTTGATTCTTTATACAGAGCACATCAGCCGGTTTTCCCTATGTCAACGGTGTTGCCAGGCAAATCCAATGCAATTATAGTTTTTGAATTTTCAAGGCCAAATAATCTAAATAATCGTATCTCCGCTGCTATTCGGGTTATTTAGACAATTCGATGCGCGTTATACTCCATATTTGATTCTTTATACAGAGCACATCAGCCGGTTTGCTCTATGTCAGCGGTGTTGCCTGACAAATCCAATGAAATTATAGTTTTTGAATTTTCAAGGCCAAATAATCTAAATAATCGTACCTCCGCGGTTGTTGGGGTTATCTAGACAATTCGATGCGCGTTATACTCCACATTTGATTCTTTATACAGAGCTCATCAGTCGTTTTTCCCTAAGTCAACGGTGTTGCCAGGCAAATCCAATGAAATTATAGTTTTTGAATTTTCAAGGCCAAATAATCTAAATAATCGTATCTCCGCTGCTATTCGAGTTATCTAGACAATTCGATGCGCGTTATACTCCACATTTGATTCTTTATACAGAGCACATCAGCCGGTTTGCTCTATGTCAGCGGTGTTGCCTGACAAATCCAATGAAATTATAGTTTTTGAATTTTCAAGGCCAAATAACCTAAATAATCGTATCTCCGCTGCTATTCGAGTTATCTAGACAATTCGATGCGCGTTATACTCCACATTTGATTCTTTATACAGAGCACATCAGCCGGTTTGCTCTATGTCAGCAGTGTTGCCTGACAAATCCAATGAAATTATAGTTTTTGAATTTTCAAGGCCAAATAATCTAAATAATCGTACCTCCGCGGTTGTTGGGGTTATCTAGACAATTCGATGCGCGTTATACTCCACATTTGATTCTTTATACAGAGCACATCAGCCGGTTTTCCCTATGTCAACGGTGTTGCCAGGCAAATCCAATGCAATTATAGTTTTTGAATTTTCAGGGCCAAATAATCTAAATAATCGTATCTCCGCTGCTATTCGGGTTATCTAGACAATTCGATGCGCGTTATACTCCACATTTGATTCTTTATACAGAGCACATCAGCCGGTTTTCCCTATGTCAACGGTATTGCCAGGCAAATCCAATGAAATTATAGTTTTTGAATTTTCAGGGTCAAATAATCTAAACAATCGTACCTCCGCGGTTGTTGGGGTTATCTGGACAATTCGATGCGCGTTATACTCCACATTTGATTCTTTATACAGAGCACATCAGCCGGTTTTCCCTATGTCAACGGTGTTGCCAGGCAAATCCAATGCAATTATAGTTTTTGAATTTTCAAGGCCAAATAATCTAAATAATCGTATCTCCGCTGCTATTCGGGTTATCTAGACAATTCGATGCGCGTTATACTCCACATTTGATTCTTTATACAGAGCACATCAGCCGGTTTTCCCTATGTCAACGGTGTTGCCAGGCAAATCCAAGGAAATTATAGTTTTTGAACTTTCAAGGCCAAATAATCTAAATAATCGTATCTCCGCGGCTTTTGGGGTTATCTAGACAATTCGATGCGCGTTATACTCCACATTTGATTCTTTATACAGAGCACATCAGCCGCTTTTCCCTATGTCGACGGTGTTGCCAGGCAAATCCAATGAAATTATAGTTTTTGAATTTTCAAGGCCAAATAATCTAAATAATCGTACCTCCGCGGTTGTTGGGATTATCTAGACAATTCGATGCGCGTTATACTCCACATTTGATTCTTTATACAGAGCACATCAGCCGGTTTTCCCTATGTCAACGGTGTTGCCAGGCAAATCCAATGCAATTATAGTTTTTGAATTTTCAGGGCCAAATAATCTAAATAATCGTATCTCCGCTGCTATTCGGATTATCTAGACAATTCGATGCGCGTTATACTCCACATTTGACTCTTTATACAGAGCACATCAGCCGGTTTTCCCTATGTCAACGGTATTGCCAGGCAAATCCAATGAAATTATAGTTTTTGAATTTTCAGGGTCAAATAATCTAAACAATCGTACCTCCGCGGTTGTTGGGGTTATCTGGACAATTCGATGCGCGTTATACTCCACATTTGATTCTTTATACAGAGCACATCAGCCGGTTTTCCCTATGTCAACGGTGTTGCCAGGCAAATCCAATGCAATTATAGTTGTTGAATTTTCAAGGCCAAATAATCTAAATAATCGTATCTCCGCTGCTATTCGGGTTATCTAGACAATTCGATGCGCGTTATACTCCACATTTGATTCTTTATACAGAGCACATCAGCCGGTTTTCCCTATGTCAACGGTGTTGCCAGGCAAATCCAAGGAAATTATAGTTTTTGAACTTTCAAGGCCAAATAATCTAAATAATCGTATCTCCGCGGCTTTTGGGGTTATCTAGACAATTCGATGCGCGTTATACTCCACATTTGATTCTTTATACAGAGCACATCAGCCGCTTTTCCCTATGTCGACGGTGTTGCCAGGCAAATCCAATGAAATTATAGTTTTTGAATTTTCAAGGCCAAATAATCTAAATAATCGTACCTCCGCGGTTGTTGGGATTATCTAGACAATTCGATGCGCGTTTACTCCACATTTGATTCTTTATACAGAGCACATCAGCCGCTTTTCCCTATGTCAACGGTGTTGCCAGGCAAATCCAATGAAATTATAGTTTTTGAATTTTCAAGGCCAAATAATCTAAATAATCGTATCTCCGCTGCTATTCGACCTATCTAGACAATTCGATGCGCGTTATACTCCACATTTGATTCTTTATACAGAGCACATCAGCCGGTTTGCGCTATGTCAACGGTGTTGCCCGGAAAATCCATTGAAATTATAGTTTTTGAATCTTCAAGGCCAAATAATCTAACTAATCGTATCTCCGCGGCTATTGGGGTTATCTAGACAATTCGATGCGCGTTATACTCCACATTTGATTCTTCATACAGAGCACATCAGCCGGTTTGCGCTATGTCAACACTGTTCCTCGTCAAATCCAATGAATTTATAGTTTTTGAATCTTCAAGGCCAAATAATCTAAATAATCGTATCTCCGCGGCTTTTGGGGTTATCTAGACAATTCGATGCGCGTTGTACTCCACATTTGATTCTTTATACAGAGCACATCAGCCGGTTTGCGCTATGTCAACGGTGTTGCCTGGCAAATCCAATGAAATTATAGTTTTTGAATCTTCAAGGCCAAATAATCTAAATAATCGTATCTCCGCGGCTTTTGGGGTTATCTAGACAATTCGATGCGCGTTATACTCCACATTTGATTCTTTATACAGAGCACATCAGCCGGTTTGCGCTATGTCAGCGCTGTTCCTTGTCAAGATCCAATGAAATTATAGTTTTTGAATCTTCAAGGCCAAATAATCTAAATCATCGTATCTCCGGGGCTTTTGGGGTTATCTAGACAATTCGATGCTCGTTATACTCCACATTTGATTCTTTATACAAAGCACATCAGCCGGTTTGCGCTATGTCAACACTGTTCCTCGTCAAATCCAATGAAATTATAGTTTTTGAATCTTCAAGGCCAAATAATCTAAATCATCGTATCTCCGGGGCTTTTGGGGTTATCTAGACAATTCGATGCGCGTTATACTCCACAATTGATTCTTTATACAAAGCACATCAGCCGGTTTGCGCTATGTCAACGGTGTTGCCTGGCAAATCTAATGAAATTATAGTTTTTGAATCTACAAGGCCAAATAATCTAAATAATCGTATCTCCGCGGCTTTTGGGGTTATCTAGACAATTCTATGCGCGTTATACTCCACATTTGATTCTTTATACAGAGCACATCAGCCGGTTTGCGCTATGTCAACGCTGTTCCTTGTCAAGATCCAATGAAATTATAGTTTTTGAATCTTCAAGGCCAAATAATCTAAATAATCGTATCTCCGCGGCTTTTGGGGTTATCTAGACAATTCGAGGCGCGTTATACTCCACATTTGATTCTTTATACAGAGCACATCAGCCGGTTTGCGCTATGTCAACACTGTTCCTCGTCAAATCCAATGAAATTATAGTTTTTGAATCTTCAAGGCCAAATAATCTAAATAATCGTATCTCCGCGGCTTTTGGGGTTATCTAGACAATTCGATGCGCGTTATACTACACATTTGATTCTTTATACAGAGCACATCAGCCGGTTTGCGCTATGTCAACGCTGTTCCTTGTCAAAATCCAATGAAATTATAGTTTTTGAATCTTCAAGGCCAAATAATCTAAATAATCGTATCTCCGCGGCTTTTGGGGTTATCTAGACAACTCGATGCGCGTTATACTCCACATTTGATTCTTTATACAGAGCACATCAGCCGGTTTGCGCTATGTCAACGCTGTTCCTTGTCAAGATCCAATGAAATTATAGTTTTTGAATCTTCAAGGCCAAATAATCTAAATAATCGTATCACCGCGGCTTTTGGGGTTATCTAGACAATTCGATGCGCGTTGTACTCCACATTTGATTCTTTATACAGAGCACATCAGCCGGTTTGCGCTATGTCAACGGTGTTGCCTGGCAAATCCAATGAAATTATAGTTTTTGAATCTTCAAGGCCAAATAATCTAAATAATCGTATCTCCGCGGCTTTTGGGGTTATCTAGACAATTCGATGCGCGTTATACTCCACATTTGATTCTTTATACAGAGCACATCAGCCGGTTTGCGCTATGTCAGCGCTGTTCCTTGTCAAGATCCAATGAAATTATAGTTTTTGAATCTTCAAGGCCAAATAATCTAAATCATCGTATCTCCGGGGCTTTTGGGGTTATCTAGACAATTCGATGCTCGTTATACTCCACATTTGATTCTTTATACAAAGCACATCAGCCGGTTTGCGCTATGTCAACACTGTTCCTCGTCAAATCCAATGAAATTATAGTTTTTGAATCTTCAAGGCCAAATAATCTAAATCATCGTATCTCCGGGGCTTTTGGGGTTATCTAGACAATTCGATGCGCGTTATACTCCACAATTGATTCTTTATACAAAGCACATCAGCCGGTTTGCGCTATGTCAACGGTGTTGCCTGGCAAATCTAATGAAATTATAGTTTTTGAATCTACAAGGCCAAATAATCTAAATAATCGTATCTCCGCGGCTTTTGGGGTTATCTAGACAATTCTATGCGCGTTATACTCCACATTTGATTCTTTATACAGAGCACATCAGCCGGTTTGCGCTATGTCAACGCTGTTCCTTGTCAAGATCCAATGAAATTATAGTTTTTGAATCTTCAAGGCCAAATAATCTAAATAATCGTATCTCCGCGGCTTTTGGGGTTATCTAGACAATTCGAGGCGCGTTATACTCCACATTTGATTCTTTATACAGAGCACATCAGCCGGTTTGCGCTATGTCAACACTGTTCCTCGTCAAATCCAATGAAATTATAGTTTTTGAATCTTCAAGGCCAAATAATCTAAATAATCGTATCTCCGCGGCTTTTGGGGTTATCTAGACAATTCGATGCGCGTTATACTACACATTTGATTCTTTATACAGAGCACATCAGCCGGTTTGCGCTATGTCAACGCTGTTCCTTGTCAAAATCCAATGAAATTATAGTTTTTGAATCTTCAAGGCCAAATAATCTAAATAATCGTATCTCCGCGGCTTTTGGGGTTATCTAGACAACTCGATGCGCGTTATACTCCACATTTGATTCTTTATACAGAGCACATCAGCCGGTTTGCGCTATGTCAACGCTGTTCCTTGTCAAGATCCAATGAAATTATAGTTTTTGAATCTTCAAGGCCAAATAATCTAAATAATCGTATCACCGCGGCTTTTGGGGTTATCTAGACAATTCGATGCGCGTTGTACTCCACATTTGATTCTTTATACAGAACACATCAGCCGGTTTGCGCTATGTCAACGGTGTTGCCTGGCAAATCCAATGAAATTATAGTTTTTGAACCTTCAAGGCCAAATAATCTAAATAATCGTATCTCTGCGGCTTTTGGGGTTATCTAGACAATTCAATGCGCGTTATACTCCACATTTGATTCTTTATACAGAGCACATCAGCCGCTTTTCCCTATGTCGACGGTGTTGCCAGGCAAATCCAATGAAATTATAGTTTTTGAATTTTCAAGGCCAAATAATCTAAATAATCGTACCTCCGCGGTTGTTGGGATTATCTAGACAATTCGATGCGCGTTATACTCCACATTTGATTCTTTATACAGAGCACATCAGCCGCTTTTCCCTATGTCAACGGTGTTGCCAGGCAAATCCAATGCAATTATAGTTTTTGAATTTTCAAGGCCAAATAATCTAAATAATCGTACCTCCGCGGTTGTTGGGGTTATCTAGACAATTCGATGCGCGTTATACTCCACATTTGATTCTTTATACAGAGCACATCAGCCGGTTTTCCCTATGTCAACGGTGTTGCCAGGCAAATCCAATGAAATTATAGTTTTTGAATTTTCAAGGCCAAATAATCTAAATAATCGTATCTCGGCTGCTATTCGCGTTATTTAGACAATTCGATGCGCGTTATACTCCACATTTGATTCTTTATACAGAGCACATCGTTGAAATTGCCCTACGTTAACTGACTTCCCTATCAAATCCAATGCAATTATAGTTTCTAAATTTTTAAAGCCAAATAAATCTAATTGATCATATCTCCGCTGCTATTGTGGTTATCTAGGCAATTCGATGAGCGTTATGCTCCACATTTAATTCTTTATAAAGGGCACATCGTTCGGTTTGCCCTACTTTAACCCTCTTCCCTGTCAAATCCAATCCAATTATAGCTTTTAAATTTTCAATGCCAAATAAATCTAATTCAACGTATCTCCGCAGCTATTGGTGTTATCTAGGCAATTCGATGAACGTTATACTCCACATTTGATTCTGTATACAGGGCAAATAGTTGAGTGTTCCCTACGTTAAATCTCTTCCCCGTCAAATCCAATGCAATTATAGTATTTCAATTTTCAAGGCCAAATAAATCTATTTGATCATATCTCTGCTACTATTGCGCTTATCTAGGCAATTCGATGCGCGTTATGCTCCACATTTAATTCCTTATACATGGCAAATCCTTCGGTTTGCCCTACTTTAACTCTCTTCCCTGTCAAACCCAATGCAATTATAGTTTTTAAATTTTCAAGGCCAAATAAATCTAATTCAACGTATCTCCGCTGCTATTGGGGTTACGAAGACAATTAGTAGCGCGTTATACTCCACATTTGATTTTCTATACAGGCCAATTCGTTGGGTGTGCCCTACGTTAATTCTCTTCCCTGTCAAATCCAATCGAATTATAGATTTTAAATTTTCAAGCCCAAATAAATCTAATTCAACGTATCTCTGCTACTATTGGGGTTATCTAGGCAATTCGATGCGTGTTATACTCCACATTTGATTCGTCATACAGGGCACATCGTTGGGTTTGCCCTATGTCAACTCTCTTCCCTGTCAAATGGAATGCAGTTATAGTTTATATCTTCAAGGCCAAATAAATCTAATTGGACGCATCCTCACTGCTGTTGGTGTCATCTATACAATTTGGAGTGCGTTATCCTCCGCTTTTGATGCTTTATACAGTGCACATCACCCGGATCGCAACCCATACGTATATAAACGTATAACATTATGTGGTGTTACGTTATAACGTATAACGTTATGTAGCATTACGATATAACGTATAACGTTATGCAGCATTACGAAATAACGTATAACGTTATGCAGCATTACGAAATAACGTATAATGATATGTAGCAGTACGATATAACGTATAACGTCATGTTGCATTACGATATAAATTTAACGTTATGTAGCATAACGATATAACGTGTACCGTTCTATGGTAATACGTTAAAACGTATAACGTTATGTAGCATTACAATATAACGTATAACGTTATGTAGCATTACGATATAACGTATAACGTTATGTAGCTATACCATAAAACGTATAACGTTATGTAGCATTACGATATAGCGTATAACGATAAGTAGCATTACGATATAACGTATAACGTTATGTAGCATTACGATATAACGTATAACGTTATGTAGCATTACGATATAACGTATAACGTTGTGTAGCATTACGATAAAACGAATAACGTTATGTAGCATTACGATATAACGTATAACGTTGTGTAGCATTACTATATAACGTATAACGTTATGTAGCATTACGATATAACATATAACGTTATGTAGCATTAAGAAATAACGTATAACGTTATGTAGCATTACGATATAACGAATAACGTTATATGGAAATACGTTATAACGTATAACATTATGTAGCATTACGATATAACGTATTACGTTATGTAGCATTACGATATAACGTACAACGATAAGTAGCATTACGATATAACGTACAACGTTATATGGTAATACGTTATAACGTATAACGTTATGTAGCATTACGATATAAAGTATAACGTTATGTAGCATTACGATATAAAGTATAACGTTATGTAGTATTGCGATATAACGTATAACGTTATGTAGCATTACGATATAACGTATAACGTTATGTAGCATTACGATATAACGTATAACCTTATGTAGCATTACGATATAACGTATAACGTTATGTAGCATTACGATATAACGTATAACGTTATGTAGCATTACGATATAACGTATAACGTTGTGTAGCAATACGATAAAACGTATAACGTTATGTAGCATTACGATATAACGTATAACGTTGTGTAGCATTACTATATAACGTATAACGTTATGTAGCATTACGATATAACGTATAACGTTATGTAGCATAACGATATAACGTGTACGGTTCTATGGTAATACGTTAAAACGTATAACGCTATGTAGCAATACAATATAACGTATAACGTTATGTAGCATTACGATATAACGTATAACGTTATATGGTAATACGTTATAACGTATAACGTTATGCAGCATTACGATATAACGTATAACTATATGTAGCATTACGATATAACGTATTACGATATGTAGCGTTAAGATATAACGTATAACGTTATGTGGCATGACGATATGTCGTATATCGTTATGTAGCATTACGATATAACGTATAACGTTATGTAGCATTACGATATAACGTATAACGTTATGTAGCATTACGATATAACGTATAACGTTTTATGGTAATACGTTATAACTTATAACGTTATGTAGCATTACGATATGACGTATAACGTTATGTAGCATTACGATATAACGTATAACGTTATGTAGCACTACGATATAACGTATAACGTTATGTAGCATTACGATATAACGTATAACGTTATATGGTAATACGTTATAACGTATAACGTTATGTAGCATTACGATATAACGTATAACGTTATATGGTAATACGTTATAACGTATAACGTTATGTAGCATTACGATATGACGTATAACGTTATGTAGCATTACGATATAGCGTATAACGTTAAGTAGCATTACGATATAACGTATAACGTTATGTAGCATGACGATATGACGTATAACGTTATGTAGCATTACGATATGACGTATAACGTTATGTAGCAGTACGTTATAACGTACAACGATATGTAGCCTTACGATATAACGTATAACGTTATGTAGCATGACGATATCACGTATAACGTTATGTAGCATTACGATGTAACGTATAACTTTATGTAGCATTACGATATAGCGTATAACGTTATTTCGTATTACGTTATAACGTATAACGTTATGTGGCATTACGATATAACGTATAACGTTATGTAGCATTACGATATGACGTATAACGTTATGTAGCATTGCGATATAACGTATAATGTTATGTAGCAGTGCGATATAACGTATAACGTTATGTAGCATTACGATTTAACGTATAACGTCATGTTGCATTACGATATAACGTGTAACGTTATGTAGCATAACGATATAACGTGTACCGTTCTATGGTAATACGTTAAAACGTATAACGTTATGTAGCTTTAAAATATAACGTATAACGTTATGTAGCATTACGATATAACGTATAACGTTATGTAGCATTACGATATAACGTATAACGTTATGTAGCAATACGATATAACGTATAGCGTTATGTAGCATTACGATATAACGTATAACGTTATATGGTAATTCGTTATAACGTATAACGTTATGTAGCATTACGATATAACGTATAACGATATGTAGCCTTACGATATAACGTATAACGTTATGTGCATGACGATATGACGTATAACGTTATGTAGCATTACGATATAACGTATATCGTTATGTAGCATTACGATATAACGTTTAACGTTATGTAGCATTACGATATAACGTATAACGTTGTGTAGCATTACGATATAACGTATAACGTTATATGGTAATACGTTATAACGTATAACGTTATGTAGCATTACGATATGACGTATAACGTTATGTAGCAATACGATATGACGTATAACGATATGTAGCATGACGATATAGCGTATAACGCTAAGTAGCATTACGATATAACGTATAACGTTATATGGTAATACGTTATAACGTATAACGTTATGTAGCATTACGATATAACGTATAACGTTATGTAGCATTACGATATAACGTATAACGATATGTAGCCTTACGATATAACGTATAACGTTATGTAGCATGACGATATGACGTATAACGTTATGTAGCATTACGATATAACGTATATCGTTATGTAGCATTACCATATAACGTATATCGTTATGTAGCATTACGATATAACGTTTAACGTTATGTAGCACTACGATATAACGTATAACGTTATGTAGCATTACGATATAACGTATAAAGTTATATGGTAATACGTTGTAACGTATAACGTTATGTAGCATTACGATATAACGTATAACGTTATATGGTAATACGTTATAACGTATAACGTTATGTAGCATTACGATATGACGTATAACGTTATGCAGCATTACGATATAGCGTATAACGTTAAGTAGCATTACGATATAACGTATAACGTTATGTAGCATGACGATATGACGTATAACGTTATGTAGCATTCCGATATAACGTATAACGATATATCGTAATACGTTATAACTTATAACGTTATGTAGCATTACGATATAACGTATAACGTTATGTAGCATTACGATATAACGTATTACGTTATATGGTAATACGTTATAACGTATAACGTTATGTAGCATTACGATATAACGTATAACGTTATGTAGCATGACGATATGACGTATAACGTTATGTAGCATTACGATATAACGTATAACGTTAAATGGTAATACGTTATAACGTATAACGTTATGTAGCATTACGATATAACGTATAACGTTATGTAGCATGACGATATGACGTATAACGTTATGTAGCATTACGATATAACGTATAACGATATGTAGCCTTACGATATAACGTATAACGTTATGTAGCATGACGATATCACGTATAACGTTATGTAGCATTACGATATAACGTATAACGTTATGTAGCATTACGATATAGCGTATAACGTTATGTAGCATTACGATATAGCGTATAACGTTATTTGGTAATACGTTATAACGTATAACGTTATGTAGCATTACGATATGACGTATAACGTTATGTTGCTTCACGATATAACGTATAACGTTATGTAGCATAACGACATAACGTATAACGTTATGTAGCATTACGATATAACGTATAACGTTATGTAGCATTACGATATAACGTATATCCGTATGTAGCATTGCGATATAACGTATAACGTTATGTAGCATTACGATATAACGGATAACGTTACGTAGCATTACGATATAACGTATAACGTTTTATGGTAATACGTTATAACTTATAACATTATGTAGCATTACGATATGACGTATAACGTTATGTAGCATTACGATATAACGTATAACGTTATGTAGCATTACGATATAACGTATAACGTTATGTAGCATTACGATATAACGTATAACGTTATGTAGCATTACGATATAACGTATAACGTTATGTAGCATTACGATATGACGTATAACGTTATGTTGCTTCACGATATAACGTATAACGTTATGTAGCATAACGACATAACGTATAACGTTATGTAGCATTACGATATAACGTATAACGTTATGTAGCATTACGATATAACGTATATCCGTATGTAGCATTGCGATATAACGTATAACGTTATGTAGCATTACGATATAACGGATAACGTTACGTAGCATTACGATATAACGTATAACGTTTTATGGTAATACGTTATAACTTATAACATTATGTAGCATTACGATATGACGTATAACGTTATGTAGCATTACGATATAACGTATAACGTTATGTAGCATTACGATATGACGTATAACGTTATGTAGCATTACGATATGACGTATAACGTTATGTAGCAGTACGATATAACGTACAACGATATGTAGCCTTACGATATAACGTATAACGTTATGTAGCATGACGATATCACGTATAACGTTATGTAGCATTACGATATAACGTATAACTTTATGTAGCATTACGATATAGCGTATAACGTTATTTCGTATTACGTTATAACGTATAACGTTATGTGGCATTACGATATAACGTATAACGTTATGTAGCATTACGATATGACGTATAACGTTATGTAGCATTGCGATATAACGTATAATGTTATGTAGCAGTGCGATATAACGTATAACGTTATGTAGCATTACGATTTAACGTATAACGTCATGTTGCATTACGATATAACGTGTAACGTTATGTAGCATAACGATATAACGTGTACCGTTCTATGGTAATACGTTAAAACGTATAACGTTATGTAGCTTTAAAATATAACGTATAACGTTATGTAGCATTACGATATAACGTATAACGTTATGTAGCATTACGATATAACGTATAACGTTATGTAGCAATACGATATAACGTATAGCGTTATGTAGCATTACGATATAACGTATAACGTTATATGGTAATTCGTTATAACGTATAACGTTATGTAGCATTACGATATAACGTATAACGATATGTAGCCTTACGATATAACGTATAACGTTATGTGCATGACGATATGACGTATAACGTTATGTAGCATTACGATATAACGTATATCGTTATGTAGCATTACGATATAACGTTTAACGTTATGTAGCATTACGATATAACGTATAACGTTGTGTAGCATTACGATATAACGTATAACGTTATATGGTAATACGTTATAACGTATAACGTTATGTAGCATTACGATATGACGTATAACGTTATGTAGCAATACGATATGACGTATAACGATATGTAGCATGACGATATAGCGTATAACGCTAAGTAGCATTACGATATAACGTATAACGTTATATGGTAATACGTTATAACGTATAACGTTATGCAGCATTACGATATAACGTATAACGTTATGTAGCATTACGATATAACGTATAACGATATGTAGCCTTACGATATAACGTATAACGTTATGTAGCATGACGATATGACGTATAACGTTATGTAGCATTACGATATAACGTATATCGTTATGTAGCATTACCATATAACGTATATCGTTATGTAGCATTACGATATAACGTTTAACGTTATGTAGCACTACGATATAACGTATAACGTTATGTAGCATTACGATATAACGTATAAAGTTATATGGTAATACGTTGTAACGTATAACGTTATGTAGCATTACGATATAACGTATAACGTTATATGGTAATACGTTATAACGTATAACGTTATGTAGCATTACGATATGACGTATAACGTTATGCAGCATTACGATATAGCGTATAACGTTAAGTAGCATTACGATATAACGTATAACGTTATGTAGCATGACGATATGACGTATAACGTTATGTAGCATTCCGATATAACGTATAACGATATATCGTAATACGTTATAACTTATAACGTTATGTAGCGTTACGATATAACGTATAACGTTATGTAGCATTACGATATAACGTATTACGTTATATGGTAATACGTTATAACGTATAACGTTATGTAGCATTACGACATAACGTATAACGTTATGTAGCATGACGATATGACGTATAACGTTATGTAGCATTACGATATAACGTATAACGTTAAATGGTAATACGTTATAACGTATAACGTTATGTAGCATTACGATATAACGTATAACGTTATGTAGCATGACGATATGACGTATAACGTTATGTAGCATTACGATATAACGTATAACGATATGTAGCCTTACGATATAACGTATAACGTTATGTAGCATGACGATATCACGTATAACGTTATGTAGCATTACGATATAACGTATAACGTTATGTAGCATTACGATATAGCGTATAACGTTATGTAGCATTACGATATAGCGTATAACGTTATTTGGTAATACGTTATAACGTATAACGTTATGTAGCATTACGATATGACGTATAACGTTATGTTGCTTCACGATATAACGTATAACGTTATGTAGCATAACGACATAACGTATAACGTTATGTAGCATTACGATATAACGTATAACGTTATGTAGCATTACGATATAACGTATATCCGTATGTAGCATTGCGATATAACGTATAACGTTATGTAGCATTACGATATAACGGATAACGTTACGTAGCATTACGATATAACGTATAACGTTTTATGGTAATACGTTATAACTTATAACATTATGTAGCATTACGATATGACGTATAACGTTATGTAGCATTACGATATAACGTATAACGTTATGTAGCATTACGATATAACGTATAACGTTATGTAGCATTACGATATAACGTATAACGTTATGTAGCATTACGATATAACGTATAACGTTATGTAGCATTACGATATAACGTATAACGTTATGTAGCATTACGATATAGCGTATAACGTTATGTAGCATTACGATATAACGTGTAACGTTATGTAGCATAACGATATAACGTGTACCGTTCTATGGTAATAAGGTTAAAACGTATAACGTTATGTAGCTTTAAAATATAACGTATAACGTTATGTAGCATTACGATATAACGTATAACGTTATGTAGCATTACGATATAACGTATAACGTTATGTAGCAATACGATATAACGTATAGCGTTATGTAGCATTACGATATAACGTATAACGTTATATGGTAATTCGTTATAACGTATAACGTTATGTAGCATTACGATATAACGTATAACGATATGTAGCCTTACGATATAACGTATAACGTTATGTGCATGACGATATGACGTATAACGTTATGTAGCATTACGATATAACGTATATCGTTATGTAGCATTACGATATAACGTTTAACGTTATGTAGCATTACGATATAACGTATAACGTTGTGTAGCATTACGATATAACGTATAACGTTATATGGTAATACGTTATAACGTATAACGTTATGTAGCATTACGATATGACGTATAACGTTATGTAGCAATACGATATGACGTATAACGATATGTAGCATGACGATATAGCGTATAACGCTAAGTAGCATTACGATATAACGTATAACGTTATATGGTAATACGTTATAACGTATAACGTTATGCAGCATTACGATATAACGTATAACGTTATGTAGCATTACGATATAACGTATAACGATATGTAGCCTTACGATATAACGTATAACGTTATGTAGCATGACGATATGACGTATAACGTTATGTAGCATTACGATATAACGTATATCGTTATGTAGCATTACCATATAACGTATATCGTTATGTAGCATTACGATATAACGTTTAACGTTATGTAGCACTACGATATAACGTATAACGTTATGTAGCATTACGATATAACGTATAAAGTTATATGGTAATACGTTGTAACGTATAACGTTATGTAGCATTACGATATAACGTATAACGTTATATGGTAATACGTTATAACGTATAACGTTATGTAGCATTACGATATGACGTATAACGTTATGCAGCATTACGATATAGCGTATAACGTTAAGTAGCATTACGATATAACGTATAACGTTATGTAGCATGACGATATGACGTATAACGTTATGTAGCATTCCGATATAACGTATAACGATATATCGTAATACGTTATAACTTATAACGTTATGTAGCATTACGATATAACGTATAACGTTATGTAGCATTACGATATAACGTATTACGTTATATGGTAATACGTTATAACGTATAACGTTATGTAGCATTACGACATAACGTATAACGTTATGTAGCATGACGATATGACGTATAACGTTATGTAGCATTACGATATAACGTATAACGTTAAATGGTAATACGTTATAACGTATAACGTTATGTAGCATTACGATATAACGTATAACGTTATGTAGCATGACGATATGACGTATAACGTTATGTAGCATTACGATATAACGTATAACGATATGTAGCCTTACGATATAACGTATAACGTTATGTAGCATGACGATATCACGTATAACGTTATGTAGCATTACGATATAACGTATAACGTTATGTAGCATTACGATATAGCGTATAACGTTATGTAGCATTACGATATAGCGTATAACGTTATTTGGTAATACGTTATAACGTATAACGTTATGTAGCATTACGATATGACGTATAACGTTATGTTGCTTCACGATATAACGTATAACGTTATGTAGCATAACGACATAACGTATAACGTTATGTAGCATTACGATATAACGTATAACGTTATGTAGCATTACGATATAACGTATATCCGTATGTAGCATTGCGATATAACGTATAACGTTATGTAGCATTACGATATAACGGATAACGTTACGTAGCATTACGATATAACGTATAACGTTTTATGGTAATACGTTATAACTTATAACATTATGTAGCATTACGATATGACGTATAACGTTATGTAGCATTACGATATAACGTATAACGTTATGTAGCATTACGATATAACGTATAACGTTATGTAGCATTACGATATAACGTATAACGTTATGTAGCATTACGATATAACGTATAACGTTATGTAGCATTACGATATAACGTATAACGTTATGTAGCATTACGATATAGCGTATAACGTTATGTAGCATTACGATATAACGTGTAACGTTATGTAGCATAACGATATAACGTGTACCGTTCTATGGTAATAAGGTTAAAACGTATAACGTTATGTAGCTTTAAAATATAACGTATAACGTTATGTAGCATTACGATATAACGTATAACGTTATGTAGCATTACGATATAACGTATAACGTTATGTAGCAATACGATATAACGTATAGCGTTATGTAGCATTACGATATAACGTATAACGTTATATGGTAATTCGTTATAACGTATAACGTTATGTAGCATTACGATATAACGTATAACGATATGTAGCCTTACGATATAACGTATAACGTTATGTGCATGACGATATGACGTATAACGTTATGTAGCATTACGATATAACGTATATCGTTATGTAGCATTACGATATAACGTTTAACGTTATGTAGCATTACGATATAACGTATAACGTTGTGTAGCATTACGATATAACGTATAACGTTATATGGTAATACGTTATAACGTATAACGTTATGTAGCATTACGATATGACGTATAACGTTATGTAGCAATACGATATGACGTATAACGATATGTAGCATGACGATATAGCGTATAACGCTAAGTAGCATTACGATATAACGTATAACGTTAGGTAGCATTACGATATAACGTATAACGTTATGTAGCATGACGATATGACGTATAACGTTATGTAGCATTACGATATGACGTATAACGTTATGTAGCAGTACGATATAACGTACAACGATATGTAGCCTTACGATATAACGTATAACGTTATGTAGCATGACGATATCACGTATAACGTTATGTAGCATTACGATATAACGTATAACGTCATGTTGCATTACGATATAACGTGTAACGTTATGTAGCATAACGATGTAACGTGTACCGTTATGTAGCATTACGATATAACGTATATCGTTATGTAGCATTACAATATAACGTATATCGTTATGTAGCATTACGATATAACGTTTAACGTTATGTAGCACTACGATATAACGTATAACGTTATGTAGCATTACGATATAACGTATAACGTTATATGGTAATACGTTATAACGTATAACGTTATGTAGCATTGCAATATAACGTATAACGTTATATGGTAATACGTTATAACGTATAACGTTATGTAGCATTACGATATGACGTATAACGTTATGTAGCATTACGATATAGCGTATAACGTTAAGTAGCATTACGATATAACGTATAACGTTATGTAGCACGACGATATGACGTATAACGTTATGTAGCATTACGATATGACGTATAACGTTATGTAGCAGTACGATATAACGTACAACGATATGTAGCCTTACGATATAACGTATAACGTTATGTAGCATGACGATATCACGTATAACGTTATGTAGCATTACGATATAACGTATATCGTTATGTAGCATTACAATATAACGTATATCGTTATGTAGCATTACGATATAACGTTTAACGTTATGTAGCACTACGATATAACGTATAACGTTATGTAGCATTACGATATAACGTATAACGATATGTAGCCTTACGATATAACGTATAACGTTATGTAGCATGACGATATCACGTATAACGTTATGTAGCATTACGATATAACGTATAACGTTATGTAGCATTACGATATAGCGTATAACGTTATGTAGCATTACGATATAGCGTATAACGTTATTTGGTAATACGTTATAGCGTATAACGTTATGTAGCATTACGATATGACGTATAACGTTATGTTGCTTCACGATATAACGTAAAACGTTATGTAGCATAACGACATAACGTATAACGTTATGTAGCATTACGATATAACGTATAACGTTATGTAGCATTACGATATAACGTATAACGTTATGTAGCAATACGATATAACGTATAACGTTATGTAGCATTACGATATAGCGTATAACGCTAAGTAGCATTGAGATATATCGTATAACGTTATATGGTAATACGTTATAACGTATAACGTTATGTAGCATTACGATATAACGTATAACTATATGTAGCATTACGATATAACGTATTACGATATGTAGCCTTAAGATATAACGTATAACGTTATGTAGCATGACGATATTTCGTATAACGTTATGTAGCATTACGATATAACGTATATCCGTATGTAGCATTGCGATATAACGTATAACGTTATGTAGCATTACGATATAACGGATAACGTTATGTAGCATTACGATATAACGTATAACGTTTTATGGTAATACGTTATAACTTATAACATTATGTAGCATTACGATATGACGTATAACGTTATGTAGCATTACGATATAACGTATAACGTTATGTAGCATTACGATATAACGTATAACGTTATGTAGCATTACGATATAACGTATAACGTTATGTAGCATTACGATATAACGTATAACGTTATGTAGCATTACGATATAACGTATAACGTTATGTAGCATTACGATATAGCGTATAACGTTATGTAGTATTACGATATAACGTATAACGTTATATGGTAATACGTTATAACGTATAACGTTATGTAGCATTACGATATAACGTATAACGTTATATGGTAATACGTTATAACGTATAACGTTATGTAGCATTACGATATAACGTATAACGTTATATGGTAATACGTTATAGCGTATAACGTTATGTAGCATTACGATATAACGTATAACGTTATATGGTAATACGTTATAACGTATAACGTTATGTAGCATTACGATATGACGTATAACGTTATGTAGCATTACGATATAGCGTATAACGTTAAGTAGCATTACGATATAACGTATAACGTTATGTAGCACGACGATATGACGTATAACGTTATGTAGCATTACGATATGACGTATAACGTTATGTAGCAGTACGATATAACGTACAACGATATGTAGCCTTACGATATAACGTATAACGTTATGTAGCATGACGATATCACGTGTAACGTTATGTAGCATTACGATATAACGTATATCGTTAAGTAGCATTACAATATAACGTATATCGTTATGTAGCATTACGATATAACGTTTAACGTTATGTAGCACTACGATATAACGTATAACGTTATGTAGCATTACGATATAACGTATAACGTTATATAGTAATACGTTATAACGTATAACGTTATGTAGCATTACAATATAACGTATAACGTTATATGGTAATACGTTATAACGTATAACGTTATGTAGCATTACGATATGACGTATAACGTTATGTAGCATTACGATATAGCGTATAACGTTAGGTAGCATTACGATATAACGTATAACGTTATGTAGCATGACGATATGACGTATAACGTTATGTAGCATTACGATATGACGTATAACGTTATGTAGCAGTACGATATAACGTACAACGATATGTAGCCTTACGATATAACGTATAACGTTATGTAGCATGACGATATCACGTATAACGTTATGTAGCATTACGATATAACGTATAACGTCATGTTGCATTACGATATAACGTGTAACGTTATGTAGCATAACGATATAACGTGTACCGTTATGTAGCATTACGATATAACGTATATCGTTATGTAGCATTACAATATAACGTATATCGTTATGTAGCATTACGATATAACGTTTAACGTTATGTAGCACTACGATATAACGTATAACGTTATGTAGCATTACGATATAACGTATAACGTTATATGGTAATACGTTATAACGTATAACGTTATGTAGCATTACAATATAACGTATAACGTTATATGGTAATACGTTATAACGTATAACGTTATGTAGCATTACGATATGACGTATAACGTTATGTAGCATTACGATATAACGTATAACGATATGTAGCATTACGATATAACGTATAACGTTATGTAGCATTACGATATAACGTATACGTTATGTAGCATTACGATATAGCGTATAACGTTATGTAGCATTACGATATACGTATAACGTTATATGGTAATACGTTATAACGTATAACGTTATGTAGCATTACGATATAACGTATAACGTTATATGGTAATACGTTATAACGTATAACGTTATGTAGCATTACGATATAACGTATAACGTTATATGGTAATACGTTATAGCGTATAACGTTATGTAGCATTACGATATAACGTATAACGTTATATGGTAATACGTTATAACGTATAACGTTATGTAGCATTACGATATGACGTATAACGTTATGTAGCATTACGATATAGCGTATAACGTTAAGTAGCATTACGATATAACGTATAACGTTATGTAGCACGACGATATGACGTATAACGTTATGTAGCATTACGATATGACGTATAACGTTATGTAGCAGTACGATATAACGTACAACGATATGTAGCCTTACGATATAACGTATAACGTTATGTAGCATGACGATATCACGTGTAACGTTATGTAGCATTACGATATAACGTATATCGTTAAGTAGCATTACAATATAACGTATATCGTTATGTAGCATTACGATATAACGTTTAACGTTATGTAGCACTACGATATAACGTATAACGTTATGTAGCATTACGATATAACGTATAACGTTATATAGTAATACGTTATAACGTATAACGTTATGTAGCGATTACAATATAACGTATAACGTTATATGGTAATACGTTATACACGTATAAACGTTATGTAGCATTACGATATAACGTATAACGTTATGTAGCATTACGATATAGCGTATAACGTAGGTAGCATTACGATATAACGTATAACGTTATGTAGCATGACGATATGACGTATAACGTTATGTAGCATTACGATATGACGTATAACGTTATGTAGCAGTACGATATAACGTACAACGATATGTAGCCTTACGATATAACGTATAACGTTATGTAGCATGACGATATCACGTATAACGTTATGTAGCATTACGATATAACGTATAACGTCATGTTGCATTACGATATAACGTGTAACGTTATGTAGCATAACGATATAACGTGTACCGTTATGTAGCATTACGATATAACGTATATCGTTATGTAGCATTACAATATAACGTATATCGTTATGTAGCATTACGATATAACGTTTAACGTTATGTAGCACTACGATATAACGTATAACGTTATGTAGCATTACGATATAACGTATAACGTTATATGGTAATACGTTTATAACGTATAACGTTATGTAGCATTACAATATAACGTATAACGTTATGTAGCATTACGATATGACGTATAAACGTTATGTAGCATTACGATATAGCGTATAACGTTAAGTAGCATTACGATATAACGTATAACGTTATGTAGCACGACGATATGACGTATAACGTTATGTAGCATTACGATATGACGTATAACGTTGTGTAGCAGTACGATATAACGTACAACGATATGTAGCCTTACGATATAACGTATAACGTTATGTAGCATGACGATATCACGTATAACGTTATGTAGCATTACGATATAACGTATATCGTTATGTAGCATTACAATATAACGTATATCGTTATGTAGCATTACGATATAACGTTTAACGTTATGTAGCACTACGATATAACGTATAACGTTATGTAGCATTACGATATAACGTATAACGTTATATGGTAATACGTTATAACGTATAACGTTATGTAGCATTACAATATAACGTATAACGTTATATGGTAATACGTTACAACGTATAACGTTATGTAGCATTACGATATGACGTATAACGTTATGTAGCATTACGATATAGCGTATAACGTTAAGTAGCATTACGATATAACGTATAACGTTATGTAGCATGACGATATGACGTATAACGTTATGTAGCATTACGATATGACGTATAACGTTATGTAGCAGTACGATATAACGTACAACGATATGTAGCCTTACGATATAACGTATAACGTTATGTAGCATGACGATATCACGTATAACGTCATGTTGCATTACGATATAACGTGTAACGTTATGTAGCATAACGATATAACGTGTACCGTTCTATGGTAATACGTTAAAACGTATAACGTTATGTAGCTTTAAAATATAACGTATAACGTTATGTAGCATTACGATATAACGTATAACGTTATGTAGCATTACGATATAACGTATAACGTTATGTAGCATTACGATATAACGTATAACGTTATGTAGCAATACGATATAACGTATAGCGTTATGTAGCATTACGATATAACGTATAACGTTATGTAGCATTACGATATAACGTATAACGTTATGTAGCATTACGATATAGCGTATAACGTTATTTGGTAATACGTTATAACGTATAACGTTATGTAGCATTACGATATAACGTATAACGTTATGTAGCATTACGATATAGCGTATAACGTTATTTGGTAATACGTTATAACGTATAACGTTATGTAGCATTACGATATAACGTATAACGATATGTAGCCTTACGATATAACGTATAACGTTATGTGCATGACGATATGACGTATAACGTTATGTAGCATTACGATATAACGTATAACGATATGTAGCCTTACGATATAACGTATAACGTTATGTAGCATGACGATATGACGTATAACGTTATGTAGCATTACGATATAACGTATATCGTTATGTAGCATTACCATATAACGTATATCGTTATGTAGCATTACGATATAACGTTTAACGTTATGTAGCACTACGATATAACGTATAACGTTATGTAGCATTACGATATAACGTATAAAGTTATATGGTAATACGTTGTAACGTATAACGTTATGTAGCATTACGATATAACGTATAACGTTATATGGTAATACGTTATAACGTATAACGTTATGTAGCATTACGATATGACGTATAACGTTATGCAGCATTACGATATAGCGTATAACGTTAAGTAGCATTACGATATAACGTATAACGCTATGTAGCATGACGATATGACGTATAACGTTATGTAGCATTCCGATATAACGTATAACGATATATCGTAATACGTTATAACTTATAACGTTATGTAGCATTACGATATAACGTATAACGTTATGTAGCATTACGATATAACGTATTACGTTATATGGTAATACGTTATAACGTATAACGTTATGTAGCATTACGATATAACGTATAACGTTATGTAGCATGACGATATGACGTATAACGTTATGTAGCATTACGATATAACGTATAACGTTAAATGGTAATACGTTATAACGTATAACGTTATGTAGCATTACGATATAACGTATAACGTTATGTAGCATGACGATATGACGTATAACGTTATGTAGCATTACGATATAACGTATAACGATATGTAGCCTTACGATATAACGTATAACGTTATGTAGCATGACGATATCACGTATAACGTTATGTAGCATTACGATATAACGTATAACGTTATGTAGCATTACGATATAGCGTATAACGTTATGTAGCATTACGATATAGCGTATAACGTTATTTGGTAATACGTTATAACGTATAACGTTATGTAGCATTACGATATGACGTATAACGTTATGTTGCTTCACGATATAACGTATAACGTTATGTAGCATAACGACATAACGTATAACGTTATGTAGCATTACGATATAACGTATAACGTTATGTAGCATTACGATATAACGTATAACGTTATGTAGCAATACGATATAACGTATAACGTTATGTAGCATTACGATATAGCGTATAACGCTAAGTAGCATTGAGATATATCGTATAACGTTATATGGTAATACGTTATAACGTATAACGTTATGTAGCATTACGATATAACGTATAACTATATGTAGCATTACGATATAACGTATTACGATATGTAGCCTTAAGATATAACGTATAACGTTATGTAGCATGACGATATTTCGTATAACGTTATGTAGCATTACGATATAACGTATATCCGTATGTAGCATTGCGATATAACGTATAACGTTATGTAGCATTACGATATAACGGATAACGTTATGTAGCATTACGATATAACGTATAACGTTTTATGGTAATACGTTATAACTTATAACATTATGTAGCATTACGATATGACGTATAACGTTATGTAGCATTACGATATAACGTATAACGTTATGTAGCATTACGATATAACGTATAACGTTATGTAGCATTACGATATAACGTATAACGTTATGTAGCATTACGATATAACGTATAACGTTATGTAGCATTACGATATAACGTATAACGTTATGTAGCATTACGATATAGCGTATAACGTTATGTAGCATTACGATATAACGTATAACGTTATATGGTAATACGTTATAACGTATAACGTTATGTAGCATTACGATATAACGTATAACGTTATATGGTAATACGTTATAACGTATAACGTTATGTAGCATTACGATATAACGTATAACGTTATATGGTAATACGTTATAGCGTATAACGTTATGTAGCATTACGATATAACGTATAACGTTATATGGTAATACGTTATAACGTATAACGTTATGTAGCATTACGATATGACGTATAACGTTATGTAGCATTACGATATAGCGTATAACGTTAAGTAGCATTACGATATAACGTATAACGTTATGTAGCACGACGATATGACGTATAACGTTATGTAGCATTACGATATGACGTATAACGTTATGTAGCAGTACGATATAACGTACAACGATATGTAGCCTTACGATATAACGTATAACGTTATGTAGCATGACGATATCACGTGTAACGTTATGTAGCATTACGATATAACGTATATCGTTAAGTAGCATTACAATATAACGTATATCGTTATGTAGCATTACGATATAACGTTTAACGTTATGTAGCACTACGATATAACGTATAACGTTATGTAGCATTACGATATAACGTATAACGTTATATAGTAATACGTTATAACGTATAACGTTATGTAGCATTACAATATAACGTATAACGTTATATGGTAATACGTTATAACGTATAACGTTATGTAGCATTACGATATGACGTATAACGTTATGTAGCATTACGATATAGCGTATAACGTTAGGTAGCATTACGATATAACGTATAACGTTATGTAGCATGACGATATGACGTATAACGTTATGTAGCATTACGATATGACGTATAACGTTATGTAGCAGTACGATATAACGTACAACGATATGTAGCCTTACGATATAACGTATAACGTTATGTAGCATGACGATATCACGTATAACGTTATGTAGCATTACGATATAACGTATAACGTCATGTTGCATTACGATATAACGTGTAACGTTATGTAGCATAACGATATAACGTGTACCGTTATGTAGCATTACGATATAACGTATATCGTTATGTAGCATTACAATATAACGTATATCGTTATGTAGCATTACGATATAACGTTTAACGTTATGTAGCACTACGATATAACGTATAACGTTATGTAGCATTACGATATAACGTATAACGTTATATGGTAATACGTTATAACGTATAACGTTATGTAGCATTACAATATAACGTATAACGTTATATGGTAATACGTTATAACGTATAACGTTATGTAGCATTACGATATGACGTATAACGTTATGTAGCATTACGATATAGCGTATAACGTTAAGTAGCATTACGATATAACGTATAACGTTATGTAGCACGACGATATGACGTATATCCGTATGTAGCATTGCGATATAACGTATAACGTTATGTAGCATTACGATATAACGGATAACGTTATGTAGCATTACGATATAACGTATAACGTTTTATGGTAATACGTTATAACTTATAACATTATGTAGCATTACGATATGACGTATAACGTTATGTAGCATTACGATATAACGTATAACGTTATGTAGCATTACGATATGACGTATAACGTTATGTAGCATTACGATATAACGTATTACGATATGTAGCCTTAAGATATAACGTATAACGTTATGTAGCATGACGATATTTCGTATAACGTTATGTAGCATTACGATATAACGTATATCCGTATGTAGCATTGCGATATAACGTATAACGTTATGTAGCATTACGATATAACGGATAACGTTATGTAGCATTACGATATAACGTATAACGTTTTATGGTAATACGTTATAACTTATAACATTATGTAGCATTACGATATGACGTATAACGTTATGTAGCATTACGATATAACGTATAACGTTATGTAGCATTACGATATAACGTATAACGTTATGTAGCATTACGATATAACGTATAACGTTATGTAGCATTACGATATAACGTATAACGTTATGTAGCATTACGATATAACGTATAACGTTATGTAGCATTACGATATAGCGTATAACGTTATGTAGCATTACGATATAACGTATAACGTTATATGGTAATACGTTATAACGTATAACGTTATGTAGCATTACGATATAACGTATAACGTTATATGGTAATACGTTATAACGTATAACGTTATGTAGCATTACGATATAACGTATAACGTTATATGGTAATACGTTATAGCGTATAACGTTATGTAGCATTACGATATAACGTATAACGTTATATGGTAATACGTTATAACGTATAACGTTATGTAGCATTACGATATGACGTATAACGTTATGTAGCATTACGATATAGCGTATAACGTTAAGTAGCATTACGATATAACGTATAACGTTATGTAGCACGACGATATGACGTATAACGTTATGTAGCATTACGATATGACGTATAACGTTATGTAGCAGTACGATATAACGTACAACGATATGTAGCCTTACGATATAACGTATAACGTTATGTAGCATGACGATATCACGTGTAACGTTATGTAGCATTACGATATAACGTATATCGTTAAGTAGCATTACAATATAACGTATATCGTTATGTAGCATTACGATATAACGTTTAACGTTATGTAGCACTACGATATAACGTATAACGTTATGTAGCATTACGATATAACGTATAACGTTATATAGTAATACGTTATAACGTATAACGTTATGTAGCATTACAATATAACGTATAACGTTATATGGTAATACGTTATAACGTATAACGTTATGTAGCATTACGATATGACGTATAACGTTATGTAGCATTACGATATAGCGTATAACGTTAGGTAGCATTACGATATAACGTATAACGTTATGTAGCATGACGATATGACGTATAACGTTATGTAGCATTACGATATGACGTATAACGTTATGTAGCAGTACGATATAACGTACAACGATATGTAGCCTTACGATATAACGTATAACGTTATGTAGCATGACGATATCACGTATAACGTTATGTAGCATTACGATATAACGTATAACGTCATGTTGCATTACGATATAACGTGTAACGTTATGTAGCATAACGATATAACGTGTACCGTTATGTAGCATTACGATATAACGTATATCGTTATGTAGCATTACAATATAACGTATATCGTTATGTAGCATTACGATATAACGTTTAACGTTATGTAGCACTACGATATAACGTATAACGTTATGTAGCATTACGATATAACGTATAACGTTATATGGTAATACGTTATAACGTATAACGTTATGTAGCATTACAATATAACGTATAACGTTATATGGTAATACGTTATAACGTATAACGTTATGTAGCATTACGATATGACGTATAACGTTATGTAGCATTACGATATAGCGTATAACGTTAAGTAGCATTACGATATAACGTATAACGTTATGTAGCACGACGATATGACGTATAACGTTATGTAGCATTACGATATGACGTATAACGTGATGTAGCAGTACGATATAACGTACAACGATATGTAGCCTTACGATATAACGTATAACGTTATGTAGCATGACGATATCACGTATAACGTTATGTAGCATTACGATATAACGTATATCGTTATGTAGCATTACAATATAACGTATATCGTTATGTAGCATTACGATATAACGTTTAACGTTATGTAGCACTACGATATAACGTATAACGTTATGTAGCATTACGATATAACGTATAACGTTATATGGTAATACGTTATAACGTATAACGTTATGTAGCATTACAATATAACGTATAACGTTATATGGTAATACGTTATAACGTATAACGTTATGTAGCATTACGATATGACGTATAACGTTATGTAGCATTACGATATAGCGTATAACGTTAAGTAGCATTACGATATAACGTATAACGATATGTAGCATTACGATATAACGTATAACGATATGTAGCCTTACGATATAACGTATAACGTTATGTAGCATGGCGATATGACGTATAACGTTATGTAGCATTACGATATAACGTATAACGATATGTAGCATTACGATATAACGTATAACGTTATGTAGCATTACGATATAGCGTATAACGTTATTTGGTAATACGTTATAACGTATAACGTTATGTGGCATTACGATATAACGTATAACGTTATGTAGCATTACGATATCACGTATAACGTTATGTAGCATTACGATTTGACGTATAACGTTATGTAGCATTACGATATAGCGTATAATGTTAAGTAGCATTGCGATATAACGTATAACGATATGTAGCATTACGATATAACGTATAACGTTATATGGTAATACGTTATAACGTATAACGTTATGTAGCATTACGATATGACGTATAACGTTATGTAGCATTACGATATAGCGTATAACGTTAAGTAGCATTACGATATAACGTATAACGTTATGTAGCACGACGATATGACGTATAACGTTATGTAGCATTACGATATAACATATTTCGTTATGTAGCATGACGATATGACGTATAACGTTATGTAGCATTACCGTATAACGTATAACGTTATATGGTAATACGTTATAACGTATAACGTTATGTAGCATTACGATATGACGTATATCGTTATGTAGCCTTACGATATAACGTATAACGTTATGTAGCATTACGATATAACGTATAACGATATATAGTAATACGTTATAAGGTATAACGTTATGTAGCATTACGATATAACATATAACGATATGTAGCATTACGATATAACGTATAACGATATGTAGCATTACGATATAACGTATAACGATATGTAGCCTTACGATATAACGTATAACGATATGTAGCATCACGATATAACGTAATACGTTATGTAGCATGACGATATAACGTATAACGATATGTAGCCTTACGATATAACGGATAACGTTATGTAGCATTACGATATAACGTATAACGTTTTATGGTAATACGTTATAACTTATAACATTATGTAGCATTACGATATGACGTATAACGTTATGTAGCATTACGATATAACGTATAACGTTATGTAGCATTACGATATAACGTATAACGTTATGTAGCATTACGATATAACGTATAACGTTATGTAGCATTACGATATAACGTATAACGTTATGTAGCATTACGATATAACGTATAACGTTATGTAGCATTACGATATAGCGTATAACGTTATGTAGCATTACGATATAACGTATAACGTTATATGGTAATACGTTATAACGTATAACGTTATGTAGCATTACGATATAACGTATAACGTTATATGGTAATACGTTATAACGTATAACGTTATGTAGCATTACGATATAACGTATAACGTTATATGGTAATACGTTATAGCGTATAACGTTATGTAGCATTACGATATAACGTATAACGTTATATGGTAATACGTTATAACGTATAACGTTATGTAGCATTACGATATGACGTATAACGTTATGTAGCATTACGATATAGCGTATAACGTTAAGTAGCATTACGATATAACGTATAACGTTATGTAGCACGACGATATGACGTATAACGTTATGTAGCATTACGATATGACGTATAACGTTATGTAGCAGTACGATATAACGTACAACGATATGTAGCCTTACGATATAACGTATAACGTTATGTAGCATGACGATATCACGTGTAACGTTATGTAGCATTACGATATAACGTATATCGTTAAGTAGCATTACAATATAACGTATATCGTTATGTAGCATTACGATATAACGTTTAACGTTATGTAGCACTACGATATAACGTATAACGTTATGTAGCATTACGATATAACGTATAACGTTATATAGTAATACGTTATAACGTATAACGTAATGTAGCATTACAATATAACGTATAACGTTATATGGTAATACGTTATAACGTATAACGTTATGTAGCATTACGATATGACGTATAACGTTATGTAGCATTACGATATAGCGTATAACGTTAGGTAGCATTACGATATAACGTATAACGTTATGTAGCATGACGATATGACGTATAACGTTATGTAGCATTACGATATGACGTATAACGTTATGTAGCAGTACGATATAACGTACAACGATATGTAGCCTTACGATATAACGTATAACGTTATGTAGCATGACGATATCACGTATATCGTTATGTAGCATTACGATATAACGTTTATCGTTATGTAGCACTACGATATAACGTATAACGTTATGTAGCATTACGATATAACGTATAACGTTATATGGTAATACGTTATAACGTATAACGTTATGTAGCATTACAATATAACGTATAACGTTATATGGTAATACGTTATAACGTATAACGTTATGTAGCATTACGATATGACGTATAACGTTATGTAGCATTACGATATAGCGTATAACGTTAAGTAGCATTACGATATAACGTATAACGTTATGTAGCATGACGATATGACGTATAACGTTATGTAGCATTACGATATGACGTATAACGTTATGTAGCAGTACGATATAACGTACAACGATATGTAGCCTTACGATATAACGTATAACGTTATGTAGCATGACGATATCACGTATAACGTCATGTTGCATTACGATATAACGTGTAACGTTATGTAGCATAACGATATAACGTGTACCGTTCTATGGTAATACGTTAAAACGTATAACGTTATGTAGCTTTAAAATATAACGTATAACGTTATGTAGCATTACGATATAACGTATAACGTTATGTAGCATTACGATATAACGTATAACGTTATGTAGCATTACGATATAACGTATAACGTTATGTAGCAATACGATATAACGTATAGCGTTATGTAGCATTACGATATAACGTATAACGTTATGTAGCATTACGATATAACGTATAACGTTATGTAGCATTACGATATAGCGTATAACGTTATTTGGTAATACGTTATAACGTATAACGTTATGTAGCATTACGATATAACGTATAACGTTATGTAGCATTACGATATAGCGTATAACGTTATTTGGTAATACGTTATAACGTATAACGTTATGTAGCATTACGATATAACGTATAACGATATGTAGCCTTACGATATAACGTATAACGTTATGTGCATGACGATATGACGTATAACGTTATGTAGCATTACGATATAACGTATATCGTTATGTAGCATTACGATATAACGTATAACGTTATGTAGCATGACGATATCACGTTTAACGTTATGTAGCATTACGATATAACGTATAACGTTATGTAGCATTACGATATAACGTATAACGTTATGTAGCATTACGATATAGCGTATAACGTTATTTGGTAATACGTTATAATGTATAACGTTATGTAGCATTACGATATAACGTATTACGTTATGTAGCATTACGATATAACGTATAACGTTATGTAGCATTACGATATAGCGTATAACGTTATTTGGTAATACGTTATAACGTATAACGTTATGTAGCATTACGATATAACGTATTACGTTATATGGTAATACGTTATAACGTATAACGTTATGTAGCATTACGATATAACGTATAACGTTATGTAGCATTACAATATAACGTATATCGTTATGTAGCATTACGATATAACGTTTAACGTTATGTAGCACTACGATATAACGTATAACGTTATGTAGCATTACGATATAACGTATAAAGTTATATGGTAATACGTTGTAACGTATAACGTTATGTAGCATTACGATATAACGCATAACGTTGTATGGTAATACGTTATAACGTATAACATTATGTAGCATTACGATATGACGTATAACGTTATGCAGCATTACGATATAGCGTATAACGTTAAGTAGCATTACGATATAACGTATAACGTTATGTAGCATGACGATATGACGTATAACGTTATGTAGCATTACGATATAACGTATAACGATATATCGTAATACGTTATAACTTATAACGTTATGTAGCATTACGATATAACGTATAACGTTATGTAGCATTACGATATAACGTATTACGTTATATGGTAATACGTTATAACGTATAACGTTATGTAGCATTACGATATAACGTATATCGTTATGTAGCATTACGATATAGCGTATAACGTTATGTAACATTACGATATAAGGTATAACGATATGTAGCCTTACGATATAACGTATAACGTTATGTAGCATGGCGATATGACGTATAACGTTATGTAGCATGGCGATATGACGTATAACGTTATGTAGCATTACGATATAACGTATAACGATATGTAGCATTACGATATAACGTATAACGTTATGTAGCATTACGATATAGCGTATAACGTTATTTGGTAATACGTTATAACGTATAACGTTATGTGGCATTACGATATAACGTATAGCGTTATGTAGCATTACGATATCACGTATAACGTTATGTAGCATTACGATTTGACGTATAACGTTATGTAGCATTACGATATAGCGTATAATGTTAAGTAGCATTACGATATAACGTATAACGATATGTAGCATTACGATATAACGTATAACGTTATATGGTAATACGTTATAACGTATAACGTTATGTAGCATTACGATATGACGTATAACGTTATGTAGCATTACGATATAGCGTATAACGTTAAGTAGCATTACGATATAACGTATAACGTTATGTAGCACGACGATATGACGTATAACGTTATGTAGCATTACGATATAACATATTTCGTTATGTAGCATGACGATATGACGTATAACGTTATGTAGCATTACCATATAACGTATAACGTTATATGGTAATACGTTATAACGTATAACGTTATGTAGCATTACGATATGACGTATATCGTTATGTAGCCTTACGATATAACGTATAACGTTATGTAGCATTACGATATAACGTATAACGATATATAGTAATACGTTATAAGGTATAACGTTATGTAGCATTACGATATAACATATAACGATATGTAGCATTACGATATAACGTATAACGATATGTAGCATTACGATATAACGTATAACGATATGTAGCCTTACGATATAACGTATAACGATATGTAGCATCACGATATAACGTAATACGTTATGTAGCATGACGATATAACGTATAACGATATGTAGCCTTACGATATAACGTATAACGTTATGTAGCATTACGATATGACGTATAACGTTATGTAGCATTACGATATAGCGTATAACGTTAAGTAGCATTACGATATAACGTATAACGATATGTAGCATCACGATATAACGTATAACGTTATGTAGCATTACGATATGACGTATATCGTTATGTAGCCTTACGATATAACGTATAACGATATGTAGCCTTACGATATAACGTACAACGTTTGTAGCATGACGATATGACGTATAACGTTATGTAGCATTACGATATAACGTATATCGTTATGTATCAATACGATATAACGTTTAACGTTATGTAGCATTACGATATAACGTATAAAGTTATGTAGCATTACGATATAACGTATATCGTTATATGGTAATACGGTATAACGTATAACGTTATGTAGCACTACGATATAACGTATAACGTTATGTAGCATTACGATATAACGTATAACGTTATGTAGCAATACGATATAACGTATAATGTTATGTAGCATTACGATATAGCGTATAACGATAAGTAGCATTACGATATAACGTATAACGTTATGTAGCATTACGATATAACATATAACGATATGTAGCATTACGATATAACGTATAACGATATGTAGCCTTACGATATAACGTATAACGTTATGTAGCATGGCGATATGACGTATAACGTTATGTAGCATTACGATATAACGTATATCGACTATGTAGCATTACGATATAACGTTTAACGTTATGTAGCATTACGATATAACGTATAACGTTATGTAGCATTACGATATAACGTATAACGTTATGTAGCAATACGATATAACGTATAATGTTATGTAGCATTACGATATAGCGTATAACGCTAAGTAGCATTACGATATAACGTATAACGTTATATGGTAAAACGTTATAACGTATAACGTTATGTAGCATTACGATATAACATATAACGATATGTAGCATTACGATATAACGTATAACGATATGTAGCCTTACGATATAACGTTTAACGTTATGTAGCATGGCGATATGACGTATAACGTTATGTAGCATTACGATATAACGTATATCGACTATGTAGCATTACGATATAACGTTTAACGTTATGTAGCATTACGATATAACGTATAACGTTATGTAGCATTACGATATAACGTATAACGATATGTAGCATTACGATATAACGTATAACGATATGTAGCCTTACGATATAACGTATAACGTTATGTAGCATGGCGATATGACGTATAACGTTATGTAGCATTACGATATAACGTATAACGATATGCAGCATTACGATATAACGTATAACGTTATGTAACATTACGATATAGCGTATAACGTTATTTGGTAATACGTTATAACGTATAACGTTATGTGGCATTACGATATAACGTATAACGTTATGTAGCATTACGATATCACGTATAACGTTATGTAACATTACGATTTGACGTATAACGTTATGTAGCATTACGATATAGCGTATAATGTTAAGTAGCATTACGATACAACGTATAACGATATGTAGCCTTACGATATAACGTATAACGTTATGTAGCATTACGATATGACGTATAACGATATGTAGCATTACGATATAGCGTATAACGTTAAGTAGCATTACGATATAACGTATAACGTTATGTAGCACGACGATATGACGTATAACGTTATGTAGCATTACGATATAACGTATAACGTTATATAGTAATACGTTATAAGGTATAACGTTATGTAGCATTACGATATAACATATAACGATATGTAGCATTACGATATAACGTATAACGATATGTAACCTTACGATATAACGTATAACGTTATGTAGCATGACGATATGACGTATAACGTTATGTAGCATTACGATATCACGTATAACGTTATGTAGCATTACGATTTGACGTATAACGTTATGTAGCATTACGATATAGCGTATAATGTTAAGTAGCATTACGATATAACGTATAACGATATGTAGCCTTACGATATAACGTATAACGTTATGTAGCATTACGATATGACGTATAACGTTATGTAGCATTACGATATAACGTATAACGTTATATGGTAATACGTTATAACGTATTACGTTATGTAGCATTACGATATAGCGTATAACGTTAAGTAGCATTACGATATAACGTATAACGATATGTAGCCTTACAATATAACGTATAACGTTATGTAGCATGACGATATGACGTATAACGATATGTAGCATGCCGATATGACGTATGACGTTATGTAGCATTACGATATAACGTATAACGTTATATAGTAATACGTTATAAGGTATAACGTTATGTAGCATTACGATATAACATATAACGATATGTAATATTACGATATAACGTATAACGATATGTAGCCTTACGATATAACGTATAACGTTATGTAGCATTACGATATGACGTATAACGTTATGTAGCATTACGATATAACGTATAACGTTATATGGTAATACGTTATAACGTATTACGTTATGTAGCATTACGATATAGCGTATAACGTTAAGTAGCATTACGATATAACGTATAACGATATGTAGCCTTACAATATAACGTATAACGTTATGTAGCATGACGATATGACGTATAACGATATGTAGCATGCCGATATGACGTATGACGTTATGTAGCATTACGATATAACTTATAACGTTATATAGTAATACGTTATAAGGTATAACGTTATGTAGCATTACGATATAACATATAACGATATGTAATATTACGATATAACGTATAACGATATGTAGCCTTACGATATAACGTATAACGTTATGTAGCATGACGATATGACGTATAACGTTATGTAGCATTACGATATAACATATTTCGTTATGTAGCATGCCGATATGACGTATAACGTTATGTAGCATTACGATATGACGTATAACGTTATGTAGCATTACGATATAACGTATAACGTTATATGGTAATACGTTATAACGTATAACGTTATGTAGCATTACGATATAGCGTATAACGTTAAGTAGCATAACGATATAACGTATAACGATATGTAGCCTTACGATATAACGTATAACGCTATGTAGCATGACGATATGACGTATAACGATATGTAGCATGCCGATATGACGTATAACGTTATGTAGCATTACGATATAACGTATAACGATATATAGTAATACGTTATAAGGTATAACGTTATGTAGCATTACGATATAACATATAACGACATGTAGCATTACGATATAACGTATAACGATATGTAGCATTACGATATAACGTATAACGATATGTAGCCTTACGATATAACGTATAACGATATGTAGCATCACGATATAACGTAATACGTTATGTAGCATGACGATATAACGTATAACGATATGTAGCCTTACGATATAACGTATAACGTTATGTAGCATTACGATATGACGTATAACGTTATGTAGCATTACGATATAGCGTATAACGTTAAGTAGCATTACGATATAACGTATAACGATATGTAGCATCACGATATAACGTATAACGTTATGTAGCATTACGATATGACGTATATCGTTATGTAGCCTTACGATATAACGTATAACGATATGTAGCCTTACGATATAACGTACAACATTTGTAGCATGACGATATGACGTATAACGTTATGTAGCATTACGATATAACGTATATCGTTATGTATCAATACGATATAACGTTTAACGTTATGTAGCATTACGATATAACGTATAAAGTTATGTAGCATTACGATATAACGTATATCGTTATATGGTAATACGGTATAACGTATAACGTTATGTAGCACTACGATATAACGTATAACGTTATGTAGCATTACGATATAACGTATAACGTTATGTAGCAATACGATATAACGTATAATGTTATGTAGCATTACGATATAGCGTATAACGCTAAGTAGCATTACGATATAACGTATAACGTTATGTAGCATTGCGATATAACATATAACGATATGTAGCATTACGATATAACGTATAACGATATGTAGCCTTACGATATAACGTATAACGTTATGTAGCATGGCGATATGACGTATAACGTTATGTAGCATTACGATATAACGTATATCGACTATGTAGCATTACGATATAACGTTTAACGTTATGTAGCATTACGATATAACGTATAACGTTATGTAGCATTACGATATAACGTATAACGTTATGTAGCATTACGATATAACGTATAACGTTATGTAGCAATACGATATAACGTATAATGTTATGTAGCATTACGATATAGCGTATAACGCTAAGTAGCATTACGATATAACGTATAACGTTATATGGTAAAACGTTATAACGTATAACGTTATGTAGCATTACGATATAACATATAACGATATGTAGCATTACGATATAACGTATAACGATATGTAGCCTTACGATATAACGTATAACGTTATGTAGCATGGCGATATGACGTATAACGTTATGTAGCATTACGATATAACGTATATCGACTATGTAGCATTACGATATAACGTTTAACGTTATGTAGCATTACGATATAACGTATAACGTTATGTAGCATTACGATATAACGTATAACGATATGTAGCATTACGATATAACGTATAACGATATGTAGCCTTACGATATAACGTATAACGTTATGTAGCATGGCGATATGACGTATAACGTTATGTAGCATTACGATATAACGTATAACGATATGCAGCATTACGATATAACGTATAACGTTATGTAACATTACGATATAGCGTATAACGTTATTTGGTAATACGTTATAACGTATAACGTTATGTGGCATTACGATATAACGTATAACGTTATGTAGCATTACGATATCACGTATAACGTTATGTAACATTACGATTTGACGTATAACGTTATGTAGCATTACGAAATAGCGTATAATGTTAAGTAGCATTACGATACAACGTATAACGATATGTAGCCTTACGATATAACGTATAACGTTATGTAGCATTACGATATGACGTATAACGATATGTAGCATTACGATATAGCGTATAACGTTAAGTAGCATTACGATATAACGTATAACGTTATGTAGCACGACGATATGACGTATAACGTTATGTAGCATTACGATATAACGTATAACGTTATGTAGCACTACGATATAACGTATAACGTTATGTAGCATTACGATATAACGTATAACGTTATGTAGCAATACGATATAACGTATAATGTTATGTATCAATACGATATAACGTTTAACGTTATGTAGCATTACGATATAACGTATAAAGTTATGTAGCATTACGATATAACGTATATCGTTATATGGTAATACGGTATAACGTATAACGTTATGTAGCACTACGATATAACGTATAACGTTATGTAGCATTACGATATAACGTATAACGTTATGTAGCAATACGATATAACGTATAATGTTATGTAGCATTACGATATAGCGTATAACGCTAAGTAGCATTACGATATAACGTATAACGTTATGTAGCATTACGATATAACATATAACGATATGTAGCATTACGATATAACGTATAACGATATGTAGCCTTACGATATAACGTATAACGTTATGTAGCATGGCGATATGACGTATAACGTTATGTAGCATTACGATATAACGTATATCAACTATGTAGCATTACGATATAACGTTTAACGTTATGTAGCATTACGATATAACGTATAACGTTATGTAGCATTACGATATAACGTATAACGTTATGTAGCAATACGATATAACGTATAATGTTATGTAGCATTACGATATAGCGTATAACGCTAAGTAGCATTACGATATAACGTATAACGTTATATGGTAAAACGTTATAACGTATAACGTTATGTAGCATTACGATATAACATATAACGATATGTAGCATTACGATATAACGTATAACGATATGTAGCCTTACGATATAACGTATAACGTTATGTAGCATGGCGATATGACGTATAACGTTATGTAGCATTACGATATAACGTATAACGTTAAGTAGCATTACGATACAACGTATAACGATATGTAGCCTTACGATATAACGTATAACGTTATGTAGCATTACGATATGACGTATAACGATATGTAGCATTACGATATAGCGTATAACGTTAAGTAGCATTACGATATAACGTATAACGTTATGTAGCACGACGATATGACGTATAACGTTATGTAGCATTACGATATAACGTATAACGTTATATAGTAATACGTTATAAGGTATAACGTTATGTAGCATTACGATATAACATATAACGATATGTAGCATTACGATATAACGTATAACGATATGTAACCTTACGATATAACGTATAACGTTATGTAGCATGACGATATGACGTATAACGTTATGTAGCATTACGATATCACGTATAACGTTATGTAGCATTACGATTTGACGTATAACGTTATGTAGCATTACGATATAGCGTATAATGTTAAGTAGCATTACGATATAACGTATAACGATATGTAGCCTTACGATATAACGTATAACGTTATGTAGCATTACGATATGACGTATAACGTTATGTAGCATTACGATATAACGTATAACGTTATATGGTAATACGTTATAACGTATTACGTTATGTAGCATTACGATGTAGCGTATAACGTTAAATAGCATTACGATATAACGTATAACGATATGTAGCCTTACAATATAACGTATAACGTTATGTAGCATGACGATATGACGTATAACGATATGTAGCATGCCGATATGACGTATGACGTTATGTAGCATTACGATATAACGTATAACGTTATATAGTAATACGTTATAAGGTATAACGTTATGTAGCATTACGATATAACATATAACGATATGTAATATTACGATATAACGTATAACGATATGTAGCCTTACGATATAACGTATAACGTTATGTAGCATGACGATATGACGTATAACGTTATGTAGCATTACGATATAACATATTTCGTTATGTAGCATGCCGATATGACGTATAACGTTATGTAGCATTACGATATAACGTTTAACGTTATGTAGCATTACCATATAACGTATACCGTTATGTAGCATAACGATATGACGTATAACGTTATGTAGCATTACGATATAACGTATAACGTTATATGGTAATACGTTATAACGTATAACGTTATGTAGCATTACGATATAACATATAACGATATGTAGCATTACCATATAACGTATAACGATATGTAGCCTTACGATATAACGTATACCGTTATGTAGCATGACGATATGACGTATAACGTTATGTAGCATGACGATATGACGTATAACGTTATGTAGCATTACGACATAACGTATAACGTTATATGGTAATACATTATAACGTATAACGTTATTTAGCATTACGATATAACGTATAACGTTATATGGTAATACGTTATAACGTATAACGTTATTTAGCATTACGATATAACGTATAACGTTATGTAGCATGACGATATGACGTATTACGATATGTAGCATTACGATATAACGTATAACGTTATATAGTAATACGTTATAAGGTATAACGTTATGTAGCATTACGATATAACATATAACGTTATGTAGCATTACGATATAACGTATAACGATATGTAGCCTTACGATATAACGTATAACGTTATGTAGCATGACGATATGACGTATAACGTTATGTAGCATGACGATATGACGTATAACGTTATGTAGCATTACGATATAACGTATAACGTTATATGGTAATACGCTATAACGTATAACGTTATGTTGCATTACGATATGACGTATAACGTTATGTAGCATTACGATATAGCGTATAATGTTATTTTGTAATACGTTATAATGTATAACGTTATGTGGCATTACGATATAATGTACAACGTTATGTAGCATTACGATATCACGTATAACGTTATGTAGTATTACGATATAACGTATAACGATATGTAGCCTTACGATATAACGTATAACGTTATGTAGCATGACGATATGACGTATAACGTTATATAGCATTACGATATGACGTATATCGTTATGTAGCATTGCGATATAATGTTTAACGTTATGTAGCATTACGATATAGCGTATAGCGTTGTGTAGCATTACGATATAACGTATAACGTTATATGGTAATACGTTATAACGTATACCGTTATGCAGCATTATGATATGACGTATAACGTTATGTAGCGTTACGATATAACGTATAACGTTATGTAGCATTACGATATCACGTGTAACGTTATGTAGCATTACGATATAACGTATAACGTTAGATGGCATGACGATATAACGTATAATCTTATGTAGCAGTACGATATAACGTATAACGTTATGTAGCATTACGATATGACGTATAACGTTATGTAGCATTACGATATAACGTATATCGTTATGTAGCATTACGATACAACGTTTAACGTTATGTAGCATTACGATATAACGTATAACGTTGTGTAGCATTACGATATAACGTATAACGTTTTATGGTAATACGTTATAACGTATAACGTTATGTAGCATGACGATATGACGTATAACGTTATGTAGTATTACGATATAACGTATATCGTTATGTAGCATTACGATATGACGTATAACGTTATGTAGCAGTACGATATAACGTATAACATTATATGGTAATACGTTATAACGTATAACGTTATATGGTAATACGTTATAACGTATAACGTTATGTAGCATTACGATATGACGTATAACGTTATGTAGCATTACGATATAGCGTATAACGTTAAGTAGCATTACGATATAATGTATAATGTTATGTAGCATGACGATATGACGTATAACGTTATGTAGCATTACGATGTAACGTATAACGTTATATGGTAATACGTTATAACGTATAACGTTATGTAGCATTACGACATAACGTATAACGATATGTAGCATTACGATATAGCGTATAACGCTAAGTAGCATTACGATATAACGTATAATGTTATGTAGCATTACGATATAGCGTATAACGCTAAGTAGCATTACGATATAACGTATAACGTTATATGGGAAAACGTTATAACGTATAACATTATGTAGCATTACGATATAACGAATAACGATATGTAGCATTACGATATAACGTATAACGGTATGTAGCCTTACGATATAACGTATAACGTTATGTAGCATGGCGATATGACGTATAACGTTATGTAGCATTACGATATAACGTATATCGTTATGTAGCATTACGATATAACGTTTAACGTTATGTAGCATTACGTTATAAGGTATAACGTTATGTAGCATTACGATATAACATATAACGATATGTAGCATTACGATATAACGTATAACGATATGTAGCCTTACGATATAACGTATAACGATATGTAGCCTTACGATATAACGAATAACGATATGTAGCATCACGATATAACGTATAACGTTATGTAGCATTACGATATGACGTATAACGATATGTAGCCTTACAATATAACGTATAACGTTATGTAGCATTACGATATAACATATAACAATATGTAGCATTACGATATAACGTATAACGATATGTAGCATGACGATATGACGTATTACGTTATGTAGCATTACGATATAACGTATAACGTTATGTAGCATGACGATATGACGTATAACGTTATGTAGCATTACGATATCACGTATAACGTTATGTAGCATTACGATTTGACGTATAACGTTATGTAGCATTACGATATAGCGTATAATGTTAAGTAGCATTACGATATAACGTATAACGATATGTAGCCTTACGATATAACGTATAACGTTATGTAGCATTACGATATGACGTATAACGTTATGTACCATTACGATATAACGTATAACGTTATGTAGCATGACGATATAACGTATAACGTTATGTAGCACGACGATATGACGTATAACTTTATGTAGCATTACGATATGACGTATAACGATATGTAGCATGACGATATGACGTATTACGTTATGTAGCATTACGATATAACGTATAACAATATGTAGCATCACGATATAACGTATAACGTTATGTAGCATGACGATATAACGTATAACGATATGTAGCCTTACGATATAACGTATAACGTTATGTAGCATTACGATATGACGTATAACGATATGTAGCCTTACAATATAACGTATAACGTTATGTAGCATTACGATATAACATATAACAATATGTAGCATTACGATATAACGTATAACGATATGTAGCATGACGATATGACGTATTACGTTATGTAGCATTACGATATAACGTATAACGATATGTAGCATCACGATATAACGTATAACGTTATGTAGCATTACGATATAGCGTATAACGTTAAGTAGCATTACGATATAACGTATAACGTTATGTAGCACGACGATATGACGTATAACGTTATGTAGTATTACGATATAACGTATAACGTTATATAGTAATACGTTACAAGGTATAACGTTATGTAGCATTACGATATAACATATAACGATATGTAGCATTACGATATAACGTATAACGATATGTAGCCTTACGATATAACGTATAACGTTATGTAGCATGACGATATGACGTATAACGTTATGTAGCATTACGATATCACGTATAACGTTATGTAGCATTACGATTTGACGTATAACGTTATGTAGCATTACGATATAGCGTATAATGTTAAGTAGCATTACGATATAACGTATAACGATATGTAGCCTTACGATATAACGTATAACGTTATGTAGCATTACGATATGACGTATAACGTTATGTACCATTACGATATAACGTATAACGTTATATGGTAATACGTTATAACATATAACGTTATGTAGCATTACGATATAGCGTATAACGTTAAGTAGCATTACGATATAACGTATAACGATATGTAGCCTTACGATATAACGTATAACGTTATGTAGCATGACGATATGACGTATAACGATATGTAGCATGCCGATATGACGTATTACGTTATGTAGCATTACGATATAACGTATAACGTTATATAGTAATACGTTATAAGGTATAACGATATGTAGCCTTACGATATAACGTATAACGTTATGTAGCATGACGATATGACGTATAACGTTATGTAGCATTACGATATAACATATTTTGTTATGTAGCATGACGATATGACTTATAACGTTATGTAGCATTACGATATAACGTTTAACGTTATGTAGCATTACCATATAACGTATACCGTTATGTAGCATAACGATATGACGTATAACGTTATGTAGCATTACGATATAACGTATAACGTTATGTAGCATTACGATATAGCGTATAATGTTATTTTGTAATACGTTATAATGTATAACGTTATGTGGCATTACGATATAATGTACAACGTTATGTAGCATTACGATATCACGTATAACGTTATGTAGTATTACGATATAACGTATAACGATATGTAGCCTTACGATATAACGTATAACGTTATGTAGCATGACGATATGACGTATAACGTTATATAGCATTACGATATGACGTATATCGTTATGTAGCATTGCGATATAATGTTTAACGTTATGTAGCATTACGATATAGCGTATAGCGTTGTGTAGCATTACGATATAACGTATAACGTTATATGGTAATACGTTATAACGTATACCGTTATGCAGCATTATGATATGACGTATAACGTTATATGGAAATACGATATAACGTATAACGTTATATGGTAATACGCTATAACGTATAACGTTATGTTGCATTACGATATGACGTATAACGTTATGTAGCATTACGATATAGCGCATAATGTTATTTTGTAATACGTTATAATGTATAACGCTATGTGGCATTACGATATAATGTACAACGTTATGTAGCATTACGATATCACGTATAACGTTATCTAGTATTACGATATAACGTATAACGTTATGTAGCATTACCATATAACGTATAACGTCATATGGTAATACGTTATAACGTATAATGTTATGTAGCATTACGATATAACGTATAAAGATATGTAGCATTACGATATAACGTATAACGATATGTAGCCTTACGATATAACGTATAACGTTATGTAGCATGACGATATGACGTATAACGTTATATAGCATTACGATATAACGTATATCGTTATGTAGCATTGCGATATAATGTCTAACGTTATGTAGCATTACGATATAACGTAT
>CAKXZU010000672.1:0-49572 GCA_936014575.1 Bombus lapidarius
ACACACTCTATCAGATTGATTATCTAATCGTAACGGGAATTTACGACCCCCGTTGACGTGCCTTCTCGCGATCGCGTCTCTCCGCGAATGGTCGACGAAACAAATATTTTTGCATAAATCTATGTATCTCGACGAAATGCACAGGGATTAAACGTTTATTTTATTATTTTAATGTTTTTTAAGTTTGGACCCATGCACCGGGACGTTGGAACTTGGAAAAATTTTGGCCGGTTCGATGCGACCGAAAAGATTATTTCGCATTATTTCGTTAAAAAGCGTTATAAGGTATGAATTTTTTACAGAAATCCTTTCATCTCTATTATATACATCGGGATTAAGCATTTTTGTCGAATTTTTATAACAAATTAGGCTTCGGCGGACTGATACGGTTGGGATATTTTTGTATATTTTTCGACAATTAATGTTACAAGGTATATATTTTTTGCATATTTCGACTTATTTTAACGTATTCTAATCGACTATTAACTTTATATGTGTCCCAAGTCGATAAAATATTATGTTTACTGATGCAATTTTTCGATGAAAGAAAATTAATTTTTTGGTAAAAATCCATTTATATTATGTTAATAACGCGTCTGTTAAAATATGTCGATGGTTTGACATCGCCTTTGTACAGTTATGATCGAGCATTCGCGCGACTAAGTTCCAGCGTCCTTCCGAACGGTACGTTGCTACGGAGGTTTTGCACCATAAGCGCACGGCCGCTAGCCCGGCCGCGCCTGCGCTGCCGCTAGCGCTGCGCGCGCACACTCCGAGTCGCTGGTAGGCGGCGGCGTAGATACCATTCTCTATAAGTACGTTGCGAGGCGAGACGCGACGTGCGCGCGCGCGCACCACTCGCTCATGCGGAGGAACGTTTTTCGACGATGTAACGATCGATGAAGATATATACGTTTAAAGCGTATGGAAATTGCGATCGTTGCTCGCTCGCTGCGCTCGCTCGTAAGAATCTAGCCTAACCCAAAACCGATCCCGCAAGTTCGCAGAATCGAATAAAAGTCGAGGAAAGAACGCGATAGGGATTGGTTTTGGGTTAGGCTATGTTTCTTTCGAGCGAGCGGAGCGAGCGAGCAACGCGTTAAAGCTTCGAAACGTTCGCAGCCGCTGCGAGATTCTTCTCTTGGAAATAACTCGTTAAAAGCGTTATGACGTCAGATGTATTTAGCGAAATCGTTACAGTTCGACGTACTCTCGTCGAACGTAACGAATTCTTTTTATTTTTTTTTTTTAAATTCCGTCCGTCGGACCGACACGAGCGGCAGGTTGGAACGGTGAGTATTGTTACACCGCTCCGAAAACGCCGCACATTCCTTTCCCAATAACTCGTTAAAAGGCGTCATAAGGTACGAATATTTTTGCATAAATCGATGCATCTCGACGAAATGCATCGGAAATAAGCGTTTATTTCGTCCCTGGAACGTTTAAAAAATTTTAATCGGTACGGAAAATTACGAAATCGAAAGGTTTTTTCGAGTTATTTCCTTAAAAAGCGTTATAAGGTACGAATATCGTTACGTCGAGCGACACTCTACCTAGACCAGGCCACACACCGCGAGCAGGATGACAACCAGGTGTCCGCACGTCATTAACTCGTCCCTTAATAGTCTTAAGAACCGACCATAAATCTTAGGATATTCTAGAAGGTCCGTCAGTCCGAACAAAGATCTCTAATCTATAATCGGTGTCTGAAGGCTATTGTTTATGGCAAGAAAATATTGAAAGTTCGTTAAGCTCACGTTACACTAAGAACTATCTATCGCGGGCGGCTAAGACCCTTCCTAGTCCATCAACCTTCTTGTATCCAATCAGAAACAAGTCTACTGCCCTCACTTTTCCTAACCAAAATCGCCATGAACAAATCAGCTTTCTCACGTCTTTAGACACACCCATCACTAGGCGTTCCTCCGACACAACATCGCCACTTTAACTTACTTATTCTTCACCGTTAGAATAGTCAACATGTCCTTACCGAGTTTCAAACCATAAATCAGTCATTTACATAACTTATACATACGCATCAGTGTAACCATTTTTCTATATAAAGTTGTTGGAATAAACATTAATTTATACCTGTTAATTCAGTGTAAATTCAGTTGAACCACCCCTATTATCGTAACAGAAATCAGGGGATCGATCATTGGTGGCGTCGATTATCTAATCGTAACGGGAATTTACGACCCCCGTTGACGTGCCTTCTCGCGATCGCGTCTCTCCGCGAATGGTCGACGAAACAAATATTTTGCATAAATCTATGTATCTCGACGAAATGCACAGGGATTAAACGTTTATTTTATTATTTTAATGTTTTTTAAGTTGGACCCATGCACCGGGACGTTGGAACTTGGAAAAATTTTGGCCGGTTCGATGCGACCGAAAAGATTATTTCGCATTATTTCGTTAAAAAGCGTTATAAGGTATGAATTTTTACAGAAATCCTTTCATCTCTATTATATACATCGGGATTAAGCATTTTTGTCGAATTTTTTCAAAAATTAGGCTTCGGCGGACTGATACGGTTGGGATATTTTTGTAATTTTTTCGACAATTAATGTTACAAGGTATATATTTTTGTGCATATTTCGACTTATTTAACGTATTCTAATCGACTATTAACTTTATTTGTGTCCCAAGTCGATAAATATTATGTTTACTGATGCAATTTTTCGATGAAAGAAAATTAATTTTTTGGTAAAAATCCATTTATATTATGTTAATAACGCGTCTGTTAAAATATGTCGATGGTTTGACATCGCCTTTGTACAGTAATGATCGAGCATTCGCGCGACTAAGTTCCAGCGTCCTTCCGAACGGTACGTTGCTACGGAGGTTTTGCACCATAAGCGCACGGCCGCTAGCCCGGCCGCGCCTGCGCTGCCGCTAGCGCTGCGCGCGCACACTCCGAGTCGCTGGTAGGCGGCGGCGTAGATACCATTCTCTATAAGTACGTTGCGAGGCGAGACGCGACGTGCGCGCGCGCGCACCACTCGCTCACGCGGAGGAACGTTTTTCGACGATGTAACGATCGATGAAGATATATACGTTTAAAGCGTATGGAAATTGCGATCGTTGCTCGCTCGCTGCGCTCGCTCGTAAGAATCTAGCCTAACCCAAAACCGATCCCGCAAGTTCGCAGAATCGAATAAATGTCGAGGAAAGAACGCGATAGGGATTGGTTTTGGGTTAGGCTATGTTTCTTTTCGAGCGAGCGGAGCGAGCGAGCAACGCGTTAAAGCTTCGAACTTTCGCAGCCGCTGCGAGATTCTTCTCTTGGAAATAACTCGTTAAAAAGCGTTATGACGTACAGATATATTTAGCGAAATCGTTACAGTTCGACGTACTCTCGTCGAACGTAACGAATTCTTTTTATTTTTTTTTTTAAATTCCGTCCGTCGGACCGACACGAGCGGCAGGTTGGAACGGTGAGTATTGTTACACCGCTCCGAACGCCGCACATTCCTTTCCCAATAACTCGTTAAAAGGCGTCATAAGGTACGAATATTTTTGCATAAATCGATGCATCTCGACGAAATGCATCGGAAATAAGCGTTTATTTCGTCCCTGGAACGTTTAAAAAATTTTTAATCGGTACGGAAAAATTACGAAATCGAAAGGTTTTTTCGAGTTATTTCCTTAAAAAGCGTTATAAGGTACGAATATCGTTACGTCGAGCGACACTCTACCTAGACCAGGCCACACACCGCGAGCAGGATGACAACCAGGTGTCCGCACGTCATTAACTCGTCCCTTAATAGTCTTAAGAACCGACCATAAATCTTAGGATATTCTAGAAGGTCCGTCAGTCCGAACAAAGATCTCTAATCTATAATCGGTGTCTGAAGGCTATTGTTTATGGCAAGAAAATATTGAAAGTTCGTTAAGCTCACGTTACACTAAGAACTATCTATCGCGGGCGGCTAAGACCCTTCCTAGTCCATCAACCTTCTTGTATCCAATCAGAAACAAGTCTACTGCCCTCACTTTTCCTAACCAAAATCGCCATGAACAAATCAGCTTTCTCACGTCTTTAGACACACCCATCACTAGGCGTTCCTCCGACACAACATCGCCACTTTAACTTACTTATTCTTCACCGTTAGAATAGACAACATGTCCTTACCGAGTTTCAAACCATAAATCAGTCATTTACATAACTTATACATACGAATCAGTGTAACCATTTTTCTATATAAAGTTGTTGGAATAAACATTAATTTATACCTGTTAATTCAGTGTAAATTCAGTTGAACCACCCCTATTATCGTAACAGAAATCAGGGGATCGATCATTTGGTGGCGTCGATTATCTAATCGTAACGGGAATTTACGACCCCCGTTGACGTGCCTTCTCGCGATCGCGTCTCTCCGCGAATGGTCGACGAAACAAATATTTTTGCATAAATCTATGTATCTCGACGAAATGCACAGGGATGAAACGTTTATTTTATTATTTTAATGTTTTTTAAGTTTGGACCCATGCACCGGGACGTTGGAACTTGGAAAAATTTTGGCCGGTTCGATGCGACCGAAAAGATTATTTCGCATTATTTCGTTAAAAAGCGTTATAAGGTATGAATTTTTTACAGAAATCCTTTCATCTCTATTATATACATCGGGATTAAGCATTTTTGTCGAATTTTTTAAAAAATTAGGCTTCGGCGGACTGATACGGTTGGGATATTTTTGTAATTTTTTCGACAATTAATGTTACAAGGTATATATTTTTTGCATATTTCGACTTATTTTAACGTATTCTAATCGACTATTAACTTTATATGTGTCCCAAGTCGATAAAATATTATGTTTACTGATGCAATTTTTCGATGAAAGAAAATTAATTTTTTGGTAAAAATCCATTTATATTATGTTAATAACGCGTCTGTTAAAATATGTCGATGGTTTGACATCGCCTTTGTACAGTAATGATCGAGGATTCGCGCGACTAAGTTCCAGCGTCCTTCCGAACGGTACGTTGCTACGGAGGTTTTGCACCATAAGCGCACGGCCGCTAGCCCGGCCGCGCCTGCGCTGCCGCTAGCGCTGCGCGCGCACACTCCGAGTCGCTGGTAAGCGGCGGCGTAGATACCATTCTCTATAAGTACGTTGCGAGGCGAGACGCGACGTGCGCGCGCGCGCACCACTCGCTCACGCGGAGGAACGTTTTTCGACGATGTAACGATCGATGAAGATATATACGTTTAAAGCGTATGGAAATTGCGATCGTTGCTCGCTCGCTGCGCTCGCTCGTAAGAATCTAGCCTAACCCAAAACCGATCCCGCACGTTCGCAGAATCGAATAAAAGTCGAGGAAAGAACGCGATAGGGATTGGTTTTGGGTTAGGCTATGTTTCTTTTCGAGCGAGCGGAGCGAGCGAGCAACGCGTTAAAGCTTCGAAACGTTCGCAGCCGCTGCGAGATTCGTCTCTTGGAAATAACTCGTTAAAAAGCGTTATGACGTACAGATGTATTTAGCGAAATCGTTACAGTTCGACGTACCCTCGTCGAACGTAACGAATTCTTTTTATTTTTTTTTTTTAAATTCCGTCCGTCGGACCGACACGAGCGGCAGGTTGGAACGGTGAGTATTGTTACACCGCTCCGAAAACACCGCAATTTCCTCTCCCAATAACTCGTTAAAAAGCGTCATAAGATACGAATATTTTGCACAAATCTATGTATCTCGACGAAATGCATAGGGATTAAGCGTTTATTATATTATTTTAATGTTTTTTAAGTTTGGACCGATGCGTCGGAACGTTGGAACTTGGAAAAATTTTGGCCGGTTCGATGCGACCGAAAAGATTATTTCGCATTATTTCGTTAAAAAGCGTTATAAGGTATGAATTTTTTACAGAAATCCTTTCATCTCTATTATATACATCGGGATTAAGCATTTTTGTCGAATTTTTTAAAAAATTAGGCTTCGGCGGACTGATACGGTTGGGATATTTTTGTAATTTTTTCGACAATTAATGTTACAAGGTATATATTTTTCGCATATTTCGACTTATTTTAACGTATTCTAATCGACTATTAACTTTATATGTGTCCCAAGTCGATAAAATATTATGTTTACTGATGCAATTTTTCGACGAAAGAAAATTAATTTTTTGGTAAAAATCCATTTATATTATGTTAATAACGCGTCTGTTAAAATATGTCGATGGTTTGTCATCGCCTTTGTACAGTAATGATCGAGCATTCGCGCGACTAAGTTCCAGCGTCCTTCCGAACGGTACGTTGCTACGGAGGTTTTGCACCATAAGCGCACGGCCGCTAGCCCGGCCGCGCCTGCGCTGCCGCTAGCGCTGCGCGCGCACACTCCGAGTCGCTGGTAGGCGTCGGCGTAGATACCATTCTCTATAAGTACGTTGCGAGGCGAGACGCGACGTGCGCGCGCGCGCACCACTCGCTCACGCGGAGGAACGTTTTTTCGACGATGTAACGATCGATGAAGATATATACGTTTAAAGCGTATGGAAATTGCGATCGTTGCTCGCTCGCTGCGCTCGCTCGTAAGAATCTAGCCTAACCCAAAACCGATCCCGCAAGTTCGCAGAATCGAATAAAAGTCGAGGAAAGAACGCGATAGGGATTGGTTTTGGGTTAGGCTATGTTTCTTTCCGAGCGAGCGGAGCGAGCGAGCAACGCGTTAAAGCTTCGAAACGTTCGCAGCCGCTGCGAGATTCTTCTCTTGGAAATAACACGTTAAAAAGCGTTATGACGTACAGATGTATTTAGCGAAATCGTTACAGTTCGACGTACTCTCGTCGAACGTAACGAATTCTTTTTATTTTTTTTTTTTAAATTCCGTCCGTCGGACCGATACGAGCGGCAGGTTGGAACGGTGAGTATTGTTACACCGCTCCGAAAACACCGCAATTTCCTCTCCCAATAACTCGTTAAAAAGCGTCATAAGATACGAATATTTTGCACAAATCGATGCATCTCGACGAAATGCATAGGGATTAAACGTTTATTTTATTATTTTAATGTTTTTTAAGTTTGGACCGATGCGTCGGAACGTTGGAACTTGGAAAAATTTTGGCCGGTTCGATGCGACCGAAAAGATTATTTCGCATTATTTCGTTAAAAAGCGTTATAAGGTATGAATTTTTTACAGAAATCCTTTCATCTCTATTATATACATCGGGATTAAGCATTTATGTCGAATTTTTTAAAAAATTAAGCTTCGGCGGACTGATACGGTTGGGATATTTTTGTAATTTTTTCGACAATTAATGTTACAAGGTATATATTTTTTGCATATTTCGACTTATTTTAACGTATTCTAATGGACTATTAACTTTATTTGTGTCCCAAGTCGATAAAATATTATGTTTACTGATGCAATTTTTCGATGAAAGAAAATTAATTTTTTGGTAAAAATCCATTTATATTATGTTAATAACGCGTCTGTTAAAATATGTCGATGGTTTGACATCGCCTTTGTACAGTAATGATCGAGCATTCGCGCGACTAAGTTCCAGCGTCCTTCCGAACGGTACGTTGCTACGGAGGTTTTGCACCATAAGCGCACGGCCGCTAGCCCGGCCGCGCCTGCGCTGCCGCTAGCGCTGCGCGCGCACACTCCGAGTCGCTGGTAGGCGTCGGCGTAGATACCATTCTCTATAAGTACGTTGCGAGGCGAGACGCGACGTGCGCGCGCGCGCACCACTCGCTCACGCGGAGGAACGTTTTTCGACGATGTAACGATCGATGAAGATATATACGTTTAAAGCGTATGGAAATTGCGATCGTTGCTCGCTCGCTGCGCTCGCTCGTAAGAATCTAGCCTAACCCAAAACCGATCCCGCAAGTTCGCAGAATCGAATAAAAGTCGAGGAAAGAACGCGATAGGGATTGGTTTTGGGTTAGGCTATGTTTCTTTTCGAGCGAGCGGAGCGAGCGAGCAACGCGTTAAAGCTTCGAAACGTTCGCAGCCGCTGCGAGATTCTTCTCTTGGAAATAACTCGTTAAAAAGCGTTATGACGTACAGATGTATTTAGCGAAATCGTTACAGTTCGACGTACTCTCGTCGAACGTAACGAATTCTTTTTATTTTTTTTTTTTAAATTCCGTCCGTCGGACCGATACGAGCGGCAGGTTGGAACGGTGAGTATTGTTACACCGCTCCGAAAACACCGCAATTTCCTCTCCCAATAACTCGTTAAAAAGCGTCATAAGATACGAATATTTTGCACAAATCGATGCATCTCGACGAAATGCATAGGGATTAAGCGTTTATTATATTATTTTAATGTTTTTTAAGTTTGGACCGATGCGTCGGAACGTTGGAACTTGGAAAAATTTTGGCCGGTTCGATGCGACCGAAAAGATTATTTCGCATTATTTCGTTAAAAAGCGTTATAAGGTATGAATTTTTTACAGAAATCCTTTCATCTCTATTATATACATCGGGATTAAGCATTTTTGTCGAATTTTTTAAAAAATTAGGCTTCGGCGGACTGATACGGTTGGGATATTTTTGTAATTTTTTCGACAATTAATGTTACAAGGTATATATTTTTTGCATATTTCGATTTATTTTAACGTATTCTAATCGACTATTAACTTTATTTGTGTCCCAAGTCGATAAAATATTATGTTTACTGATGCAATTTTTCGATGAAAGAAAATTAATTTTTTGGTAAAAATCTATTTATATTATGTCAATAACGCGTCTGTTAAAATATGTCGATGGTTTCACATCGCCTTTGTACAGTAATGATCGAGCATTCGCGCGACTAAGTTCCAGCGTCCTTCCGAACGGTACGTTGCTACGGAGGTTTTGCACCATAAGCGCACGGCCGCTAGCCCGGCCGCGCCTGCGCTGCCGCTAGCGCTGCGCGCGCACACTCCGAGTCGCTGGTAGGCGGCGGCGTAGATACCATTCTCTATAAGTACGTTGCGAGGCGAGGCGCGACGTGCGCGCGCGCGCACCACTCGCTCACGCGGAGGAACGTTTTTCGACGATGTAACGATCGATGAAGATATATACGTTTAAAGCGTATGGAAATTGCGGTCGTTGCTCGCTCGCTGCGCTCGCTCGTAAGAATCTAGCCTAACCCAAAACCGATCCCGCAAGTTCGCAGAATCGAATAAAAGTCGAGGAAAGAACGCGATAGGGATTGGTTTTGGGTTAGGCTATGTTTCTTTTCGAGCGAGCGGAGCGAGCGAGCAACGCGTTAAAGCTTCGAAACGTTCGCAGCCGCTGCGAGATTCTTCTCTTGGAAATAACTCGTTAAAAAGCGTTATGACGTACAGATGTATTTAGCGAAATCGTTACAGTTCGACGTACTCTCGTCGAACGTAACGAATTCTTTTTATTTTTTTTTTTTAAATTCCGTCCGTCGGACCGATACGAGCGGCAGGTTGGAACGGTGAGTATTGTTACACCGCTCCGAAAACACCGCAATTTCCTCTCCCAATAACTCGTTAAAAAGCGTCATAAGATACGAATATTTTGCACAAATCGATGCATCTCGACGAAATGCATAGGGATTAAACGTTTATTTTATTATTTTAATGTTTTTTAAGTTTGGACCGATGCGTCGGAACGTTGGAACTTGGAAAAATTTTGGCCGGTTCGATGCGACCGAAAAGATTATTTCGCATTATTTCGTTAAAAAGCGTTATAAGGTATGAATTTTTTACAGAAATCCTTTCATCTCTATTATATACATCGGGATTAAGCATTTTTGTCGAATTTTTTAAAAAATTAGGCTTCGGCGGACTGATACGGTTGGGATATTTTTGTAATTTTTTCGACAATTAATGTTACAAGGTATATATTTTTTGCATATTTCGAATTATTTTAACGTATTCTAATCGACTATTAACTTTATTTGTGTCCCAAGTCGATAAAATATTATGTTTACTGATGCAATTTTTCGATGAAAGAAAATTAATTTTTTGGTAAAAATCCATTTATATTATGTTAATAACGCGTCTGTTAAAATATGTCGATGGTTTGACATCGCCTTTGTACAGTAATGATCGAGCATTCGCGCGACTAAGTTCCAGCGTCCTTCCGAACGGTACGTTGCTACGGAGGTTTTGCACCATAAGCGCACGGCCGCTAGCCCGGCCGCGCCTGCGCTGCCGCTAGCGCTGCGCGCGCACACTCCGAGTCGCTGGTAGGCGGCGGCGTAGATACCATTCTCTATAAGTACGTTGCGAGGCGAGACGCGACGTGCGCGCGCGCGCACCACTCGCTCACGCGGAGGAACGTTTTTCGACGATGTAACGATCGATGAAGATATATACGTTTAAAGCGTATGGAAATTGCGATCGTTGCTCGCTCGCTGCGCTCGCTCGTAAGAATCTAGCCTAACCCAAAACCGATCCCGCAAGTTCGCAGAATCGAATAAAAGTCGAGGAAAGAACGCGATAGGGATTGGTTTTGGGTTAGGCTATGTTTCTTTTCGAGCGAGCGGAGCGAGCGAGCAACGCGTTAAAGCTTCGAAACGTTCGCAGCCGCTGCGAGATTCTTCTCTTGGAAATAACTCGTTAAAAAGCGTTATGACGTACAGATGTATTTAGCGAAATCGTTACAGTTCGACGTACTCTCGTCGAACGTAACGAATTCTTTTTATTTTTTTTTTTTAAATTCCGTCCGTCGGACCGATACGAGCGGCAGGTTGGAACGGTGAGTATTGTTACACCGCTCCGAAAACACCGCAATTTCCTCTCCCAATAACTCGTTAAAAAGCGTCATAAGATACGAATATTTTGCACAAATCGATGCATCTCGACGAAATGCATAGGGATTAAGCGTTTATTATATTATTTTAATGTTTTTTAAGTTTGGACCGATGCGTCGGAACGTTGGAACTTGGAAAAATTTTGGCCGGTTCGATGCGACCGAAAAGATTATTTCGCATTATTTCGTTAAAAAGCGTTATAAGGTATGAATTTTTTACAGAAATCCTTTCATCTCTATTATATACATCGGGATTAAGCATTTTTGTCGAATTTTTTAAAAAATTAGGCTTCGGCGGACTGATACGGTTGGGATATTTTTGTAATTTTTTCGACAATTAATGTTACAAGGTATATATTTTTTGCATATTTCGATTTATTTTAACGTATTCTAATCGACTATTAACTTTATTTGTGTCCCAAGTCGATAAAATATTATGTTTACTGATGCAATTTTTCGATGAAAGAAAATTAATTTTTTGGTAAAAATCTATTTATATTATGTCAATAACGCGTCTGTTAAAATATGTCGATGGTTTCACATCGCCTTTGTACAGTAATGATCGAGCATTCGCGCGACTAAGTTCCAGCGTCCTTCCGAACGGTACGTTGCTACGGAGGTTTTGCACCATAAGCGCACGGCCGCTAGCCCGGCCGCGCCTGCGCTGCCGCTAGCGCTGCGCGCGCACACTCCGAGTCGCTGGTAGGCGGCGGCGTAGATACCATTCTCTATAAGTACGTTGCGAGGCGAGGCGCGACGTGCGCGCGCGCGCACCACTCGCTCACGCGGAGGAACGTTTTTCGACGATGTAACGATCGATGAAGATATATACGTTTAAAGCGTATGGAAATTGCGGTCGTTGCTCGCTCGCTGCGCTCGCTCGTAAGAATCTAGCCTAACCCAAAACCGATCCCGCAAGTTCGCAGAATCGAATAAAAGTCGAGGAAAGAACGCGATAGGGATTGGTTTTGGGTTAGGCTATGTTTCTTTTCGAGCGAGCGGAGCGAGCGAGCAACGCGTTAAAGCTTCGAAACGTTCGCAGCCGCTGCGAGATTCTTCTCTTGGAAATAACTCGTTAAAAAGCGTTATGACGTACAGATGTATTTAGCGAAATCGTTACAGTTCGACGTACCCTCGTCGAACGTAACGAATTCTTTTTATTTTTTTTTTTAAATTCCGTCCGTCGGACCGACACGAGCGGCAGGTTGGAACGGTGAGTATTGTTACACCGCTCCGAAAACACCGCAATTTCCTCTCCCAATAACTCGTTAAAAAGCGTCATAAGATACGAATATTTTGCACAAATCGATGCATCTCGACGAAATGCATAGGGATTAAACGTTTATTTTATTATTTTAATGTTTTTTAAGTTTGGACCCATGCACCGGGACGTTGGAACTTGGAAAAATTTCGGCCGGTTCGATGCGACCGAAAAGATTATTTCGCATTATTTCGTTAAAAAGCGTTATAAGGTATGAATTTTTTACAGAAATCCTTTCATCTCTATTATATACATCGGGATTAAGCATTTTTATCGAATTTTTTAAAAAATTAGGCTTCGGCGGACTGATACGGTTGGGATATTTTTGTAATTTTTTCGACAATTAATGTTACAAGGTATATATTTTTTGCATATTTCGAATTATTTTAACGTATTCTAATCGACTATTAACTTTATTTGTGTCCCAAGTCGATAAAATATTATGTTTACTGATGCAATTTTTCGATGAAAGAAAATTAATTTTTGGTAAAAATCCATTTATATTATGTTAATAACGCGTCTGTTAAAATATGTCGATGGTTTGACATCGCCTTTGTACAGTAATGATCGAGCATTCGCGCGACTAAGTTCCAGCGTCCTTCCGAACGGTACGTTGCTACGGAGGTTTTGCACCATAAGCGCACGGCCGCTAGCCCGGCCGCGCCTGCGCTGCCGCTAGCGCTGCGCGCGCACACTCCGAGTCGCTGGTAGGCGGCGGCGTAGATACCATTCTCTATAAGTACGTTGCGAGGCGAGACGCGACGTGCGCGCGCGCGCACCACTCGCTCACGCGGAGGAACGTTTTTCGACGATGTAACGATCGATGAAGATATATACGTTTAAAGCGTATGGAAATTGCGATCGTTGCTCGCTCGCTGCGCTCGCTCGTAAGAATCTAGCCTAACCCAAAACCGATCCCGCAAGTTCGCAGAATCGAATAAAAGTCGAGGAAAGAACGCGATAGGGATTGGTTTTGGGTTAGGCTATGTTTCTTTTCGAGCGAGCGGAGCGAGCGAGCAACGCGTTAAAGCTTCGAAACGTTCGCAGCCGCTGCGAGATTCTTCTCTTGGAAATAACTCGTTAAAAAGCGTTATGACGTACAGATGTATTTAGCGAAATCGTTACAGTTCGACGTACTCTCGTCGAACGTAACGAATTCTTTTTATTTTTTTTTTTTAAATTCCGTCCGTCGGACCGATACGAGCGGCAGGTTGGAACGGTGAGTATTGTTACACCGCTCCGAAAACACCGCAATTTCCTCTCCCAATAACTCGTTAAAAAGCGTCATAAGATACGAATATTTTGCACAAATCGATGCATCTCGACGAAATGCATAGGGATTAAGCGTTTATTATATTATTTTAATGTTTTTTAAGTTTGGACCGATGCGTCGGAACGTTGGAACTTGGAAAAATTTTGGCCGGTTCGATGCGACCGAAAAGATTATTTCGCATTATTTCGTTAAAAAGCGTTATAAGGTATGAATTTTTTACAGAAATCCTTTCATCTCTATTATATACATCGGGATTAAGCATTTTTGTCGAATTTTTTAAAAAATTAGGCTTCGGCGGACTGATACGGTTGGGATATTTTTGTAATTTTTTCGACAATTAATGTTACAAGGTATATATTTTTTGCATATTTCGAATTATTTTAACGTATTCTAATCGACTATTAACTTTATTTGTGTCCCAAGTCGATAAAATATTATGTTTACTGATGCAATTTTTCGATGAAAGAAAATTAATTTTTTGGTAAAAATCCATTTATATTATGTTAATAACGCGTCTGTTAAAATATGTCGATGGTTTGACATCGCCTTTGTACAGTAATGATCGAGCATTCGCGCGACTAAGTTCCAGCGTCCTTCCGAACGGTACGTTGCTACGGAGGTTTTGCACCATAAGCGCACGGCCGCTAGCCCGGCCGCGCCTGCGCTGCCGCTAGCGCTGCGCGCGCACACTCCGAGTCGCTGGTAGGCGACGGCGTAGATACCATTCTCTATAAGTACGTTGCGAGGCGAGGCGCGACGTGCGCGCGCGCGCACCACTCGCTCACGCGGAGGAACGTTTTTCGACGATGTAACGATCGATGAAGATATATACGTTTAAAGCGTATGGAAATTGCGGTCGTTGCTCGCTCGCTGCGCTCGCTCGTAAGAATCTAGCCTAACCCAAAACCGATCCCGCAAGTTCGCAGAATCGAATAAAAGTCGAGGAAAGAACGCGATAGGGATTGGTTTTGGGTTAGGCTATGTTTCTTTTCGAGCGAGCGGAGCGAGCGAGCAACGCGTTAAAGCTTCGAAACGTTCGCAGCCGCTGCGAGATTCTTCTCTTGGAAATAACTCGTTAAAAAGCGTTATGACGTACAGATGTATTTAGCGAAATCGTTACAGTTCGACGTACTCTCGTCGAACGTAACGAATTCTTTTTATTTTTTTTTTTTAAATTCCGTCCGTCGGACCGATACGAGCGGCAGGTTGGAACGGTGAGTATTGTTACACCGCTCCGAAAACACCGCAATTTCCTCTCCCAATAACTCGTTAAAAAGCGTCATAAGATACGAATATTTTGCACAAATCGATGCATCTCGACGAAATGCATAGGGATTAAGCGTTTATTATATTATTTTAATGTTTTTTAAGTTTGGACCGATGCGTCGGAACGTTGGAACTTGGAAAAATTTTGGCCGGTTCGATGCGACCGAAAAGATTATTTCGCATTATTTCGTTAAAAAGCGTTATAAGGTATGAATTTTTTACAGAAATCCTTTCATCTCTATTATATACATCGGGATTAAGCATTTTTGTCGAATTTTTTAAAAAATTAGGCTTCGGCGGACTGATACGGTTGGGATATTTTTGTAATTTTTTCGACAATTAATGTTACAAGGTATATATTTTTTGCATATTTCGACTTATTTTAACGTATTCTAATCGACTATTAACTTTATTTGTGTCCCAAGTCGATAAAATATTATGTTTACTGATGCAATTTTTCGATGAAAGAAAATTAATTTTTTGGTAAAAATCCATTTATATTATGTTAATAACGCGTCTGTTAAAATATGTCGATGGTTTGACATCGCCTTTGTACAGTAATGATCGAGCATTCGCGCGACTAAGTTCCAGCGTCCTTCCGAACGGTACGTTGCTACGGAGGTTTTGCACCATAAGCGCACGGCCGCTAGCCCGGCCGCGCCTGCGCTGCCGCTAGCGCTGCGCGCGCACACTCCGAGTCGCTGGTAGGCGTCGGCGTAGATACCATTCTCTATAAGTACGTTGCGAGGCGAGACGCGACGTGCGCGCGCGCGCACCACTCGCTCACGCGGAGGAACGTTTTTCGACGATGTAACGATCGATGAAGATATATACGTTTAAAGCGTATGGAAATTGCGATCGTTGCTCGCTCGCTGCGCTCGCTCGTAAGAATCTAGCCTAACCCAAAACCGATCCCGCAAGTTCGCAGAATCGAATAAAAGTCGAGGAAAGAACGCGATAGGGATTGGTTTTGGGTTAGGCTATGTTTCTTTTCGAGCGAGCGGAGCGAGCGAGCAACGCGTTAAAGCTTCGAAACGTTCGCAGCCGCTGCGAGATTCTTCTCTTGGAAATAACTCGTTAAAAAGCGTTATGACGTACAGATGTATTTAGCGAAATCGTTACAGTTCGACGTACTCTCGTCGAACGTAACGAATTCTTTTTATTTTTTTTTTTTAAATTCCGTCCGTCGGACCGATACGAGCGGCAGGTTGGAACGGTGAGTATTGTTACACCGCTCCGAAAACACCGCAATTTCCTCTCCCAATAACTCGTTAAAAAGCGTCATAAGATACGAATATTTTGCACAAATCGATGCATCTCGACGAAATGCATAGGGATTAAGCGTTTATTATATTATTTTAATGTTTTTTAAGTTTGGACCGATGCGTCGGAACGTTGGAACTTGGAAAAATTTTGGCCGGTTCGATGCGACCGAAAAGATTATTTCGCATTATTTCGTTAAAAAGCGTTATAAGGTATGAATTTTTTACAGAAATCCTTTCATCTCTATTATATACATCGGGATTAAGCATTTTTGTCGAATTTTTTAAAAAATTAGGCTTCGGCGGACTGATACGGTTGGGATATTTTTGTAATTTTTTCGACAATTAATGTTACAAGGTATATATTTTTTGCATATTTCGAATTATTTTAACGTATTCTAATCGACTATTAACTTTATTTGTGTCCCAAGTCGATAAAATATTATGTTTACTGATGCAATTTTTCGATGAAAGAAAATTAATTTTTTGGTAAAAATCCATTTATATTATGTTAATAACGCGTCTGTTAAAATATGTCGATGGTTTGACATCGCCTTTGTACAGTAATGATCGAGCATTCGCGCGACTAAGTTCCAGCGTCCTTCCGAACGGTACGTTGCTACGGAGGTTTTGCACCATAAGCGCACGGCCGCTAGCCCGGCCGCGCCTGCGCTGCCGCTAGCGCTGCGCGCGCACACTCCGAGTCGCTGGTAGGCGGCGGCGTAGATACCATTCTCTATAAGTACGTTGCGAGGCGAGACGCGACGTGCGCGCGCGCGCACCACTCGCTCACGCGGAGGAACGTTTTTCGACGATGTAACGATCGATGAAGATATATACGTTTAAAGCGTATGGAAATTGCGATCGTTGCTCGCTCGCTGCGCTCGCTCGTAAGAATCTAGCCTAACCCAAAACCGATCCCGCAAGTTCGCAGAATCGAATAAAAGTCGAGGAAAGAACGCGATAGGGATTGGTTTTGGGTTAGGCTATGTTTCTTTTCGAGCGAGCGGAGCGAGCGAGCAACGCGTTAAAGCTTCGAAACGTTCGCAGCCGCTGCGAGATTCTTCTCTTGGAAATAACTCGTTAAAAAGCGTTATGACGTACAGATGTATTTAGCGAAATCGTTACAGTTCGACGTACTCTCGTCGAACGTAACGAATTCTTTTTATTTTTTTTTTTTAAATTCCGTCCGTCGGACCGATACGAGCGGCAGGTTGGAACGGTGAGTATTGTTACACCGCTCCGAAAACACCGCAATTTCCTCTCCCAATAACTCGTTAAAAAGCGTCATAAGATACGAATATTTTGCACAAATCGATGCATCTCGACGAAATGCATAGGGATTAAGCGTTTATTATATTATTTTAATGTTTTTTAAGTTTGGACCGATGCGTCGGAACGTTGGAACTTGGAAAAATTTTGGCCGGTTCGATGCGACCGAAAAGATTATTTCGCATTATTTCGTTAAAAAGCGTTATAAGGTATGAATTTTTTACAGAAATCCTTTCATCTCTATTATATACATCGGGATTAAGCATTTTTGTCGAATTTTTTAAAAAATTAGGCTTCGGCGGACTGATACGGTTGGGATATTTTTGTAATTTTTTCGACAATTAATGTTACAAGGTATATATTTTTTGCATATTTCGAATTATTTTAACGTATTCTAATCGACTATTAACTTTATTTGTCTCCCAAGTCGACAAAATATTATGTTTACTGATGCAATTTTTCGATGAAAGAAAATTAATTTTTTGGTAAAAATCCATTTATATTATGTTAATAACGCGTCTGTTAAAATATGTCGATGGTTTGACATCGCCTTTGTACAGTAATGATCGAGCATTCGCGCGACTAAGTTCCAGCGTCCTTCCGAACGGTACGTTGCTACGGAGGTTTTGCACCATAAGCGCACGGCCGCTAGCCCGGCCGCGCCTGCGCTGCCGCTAGCGCTGCGCGCGCACACTCCGAGTCGCTGGTAGGCGGCGGCGTAGATACCATTCTCTATAAGTACGTTGCGAGGCGAGGCGCGACGTGCGCGCGCGCGCACCACTCGCTCACGCGGAGGAACGTTTTTCGACGATGTAACGATCGATGAAGATATATACGTTTAAAGCGTATGGAAATTGCGGTCGTTGCTCGCTCGCTGCGCTCGCTCGTAAGAATCTAGCCTAACCCAAAACCGATCCCGCAAGTTCGCAGAATCGAATAAAAGTCGAGGAAAGAACGCGATAGGGATTGGTTTTGGGTTAGGCTATGTTTCTTTTCGAGCGAGCGGAGCGAGCGAGCAACGCGTTAAAGCTTCGAAACGTTCGCAGCCGCTGCGAGATTCTTCTCTTGGAAATAACTCGTTAAAAAGCGTTATGACGTACAGATGTATTTAGCGAAATCGTTACAGTTCGACGTACTCTCGTCGAACGTAACGAATTCTTTTTATTTTTTTTTTTTAAATTCCGTCCGTCGGACCGATACGAGCGGCAGGTTGGAACGGTGAGTATTGTTACACCGCTCCCAAAACACCGCAATTTCCTCTCCCAATAACTCGTTAAAAAGCGTCATAAGATACGAATATTTTGCACAAATCGATGCATCTCGACGAAATGCATAGGGATTAAACGTTTATTTTATTATTTTAATGTTTTTTAAGTTTGGACCGATGCGTCGGAACGTTGGAACTTGGAAAAATTTTGGCCGGTTCGATGCGACCGAAAAGATTATTTCGCATTATTTCGTTAAAAAGCGTTATAAGGTATGAATTTTTTACAGAAATCCTTTCATCTCTATTATATACATCGGGATTAAGCATTTTTGTCGAATTTTTTAAAAAATTAGGCTTCGGCGGACTGATACGGTTGGGATATTTTTGTAATTTTTTCGACAATTAATGTTACAAGGTATATATTTTTTGCATATTTCGAATTATTTTAACGTATTCTAATCGACTATTAACTTTATTTGTGTCCCAAGTCGATAAAATATTATGTTTACTGATGCAATTTTTCGATGAAAGAAAATTAATTTTTTGGTAAAAATCCATTTATATTATGTTAATAACGCGTCTGTTAAAATATGTCGATGGTTTGACATCGCCTTTGTACAGTAATGATCGAGCATTCGCGCGACTAAGTTCCAGCGTCCTTCCGAACGGTACGTTGCTACGGAGGTTTTGCACCATAAGCGCACGGCCGCTAGCCCGGCCGCGCCTGCGCTGCCGCTAGCGCTGCGCGCGCACACTCCGAGTCGCTGGTAGGCGGCGGCGTAGATACCATTCTCTATAAGTACGTTGCGAGGCGAGACGCGACGTGCGCGCGCGCGCACCACTCGCTCACGCGGAGGAACGTTTTTCGACGATGTAACGATCGATGAAGATATATACGTTTAAAGCGTATGGAAATTGCGATCGTTGCTCGCTCGCTGCGCTCGCTCGTAAGAATCTAGCCTAACCCAAAACCGATCCCGCAAGTTCGCAGAATCGAATAAAAGTCGAGGAAAGAACGCGATAGGGATTGGTTTTGGGTTAGGCTATGTTTCTTTTCGAGCGAGCGGAGCGAGCGAGCAACGCGTTAAAGCTTCGAAACGTTCGCAGCCGCTGCGAGATTCTTCTCTTGGAAATAACTCGTTAAAAAGCGTTATGACGTACAGATGTATTTAGCGAAATCGTTACAGTTCGACGTACTCTCGTCGAACGTAACGAATTCTTTTTATTTTTTTTTTTTAAATTCCGTCCGTCGGACCGATACGAGCGGCAGGTTGGAACGGTGAGTATTGTTACACCGCTCCGAAAACACCGCAATTTCCTCTCCCAATAACTCGTTAAAAAGCGTCATAAGATACGAATATTTTGCACAAATCGATGCATCTCGACGAAATGCATAGGGATTAAGCGTTTATTATATTATTTTAATGTTTTTTAAGTTTGGACCGATGCGTCGGAACGTTGGAACTTGGAAAAATTTTGGCCGGTTCGATGCGACCGAAAAGATTATTTCGCATTATTTCGTTAAAAAGCGTTATAAGGTATGAATTTTTTACAGAAATCCTTTCATCTCTATTATATACATCGGGATTAAGCATTTTTGTCGAATTTTTTAAAAAATTAGGCTTCGGCGGACTGATACGGTTGGGATATTTTTGTAATTTTTTCGACAATTAATGTTACAAGGTATATATTTTTTGCATATTTCGACTTATTTTAACGTATTCTAATCGACTATTAACTTTATTTGTGTCCCAAGTCGATAAAATATTATGTTTACTGATGCAATTTTTCGATGAAAGAAAATTAATTTTTTGGTAAAAATCCATTTATATTATGTTAATAACGCGTCTGTTAAAATATATCGATGGTTTGACATCGCCTTTGTACAGTAATGATCGAGCATTCGCGCGACTAAGTTCCAGCGTCCTTCCGAACGGTACGTTGCTACGGAGGTTTTGCACCATAAGCGCACGGCCGCTAGCCCGGCCGCGCCTGCGCTGCCGCTAGCGCTGCGCGCGCACACTGCGAGTCGCTGGTAGGCAGCGGCGTAGATACCATTCTCTATAAGTACGTTGCGAGGCGAGACGCGACGTGCGCGCGCGCGCACCACTCGCTCACGCGGAGGAACGTTTTTCGACGATGTAACGATCGATGAAGATATATACGTTTAAAGCGTATGGAAATTGCGATCGTTGCTCGCTCGCTGCGCTCGCTCGTAAGAATCTAGCCTAACCCAAAACCGATCCCGCAAGTTCGCAGAATCGAATAAAAGTCGAGGAAAGAACGCGATAGGGATTGGTTTTGGGTTAGGCTATGTTTCTTTTCGAGCGAGCGGAGCGAGCGAGCAACGCGTTAAAGCTTCGAAACGTTCGCAGCCGCTGCGAGATTCTTCTCTTGGAAATAACTCGTTAAAAAGCGTTATGACGTACAGATGTATTTAGCGAAATCGTTACAGTTCGACGTACTCTCGTCGAACGTAACGAATTCTTTTTATTTTTTTTTTTAAATTCCGTCCGTCGGACCGATACGAGCGGCAGGTTGGAACGGTGAGTATTGTTACACCGCTCCGAAAACACCGCAATTTCCTCTCCCAATAACTCGTTAAAAAGCGTCATAAGATACGAATATTTTGCACAAATCGATGCATCTCGACGAAATGCATAGGGATTAAACGTTTATTTTATTATTTTAATGTTTTTTAAGTTTGGACCGATGCGACGGAACGTTGGAACTTGGAAAAATTTTGGCCGGTTCGATGCGACCGAAAAGATTATTTCGCATTATTTCGTTAAAAAGCGTTATAAGGTATGAATTTTTTACAGAAATCCTTTCATCTCTATTATATACATCGGGATTAAGCATTTTTGTCGAATTTTTTAAAAAATTAGGCTTCGGCGGACTGATACGGTTGGGATATTTTTGTAATTTTTTCGACAATTAATGTTACAAGGTATATATTTTTTGCATATTTCGAATTATTTTAACGTATTCTAATCGACTATTAACTTTATTTGTGTCCCAAGTCGATAAAATATTATGTTTACTGATGCAATTTTTCGATGAAAGAAAATTAATTTTTTGGTAAAAATCCATTTATATTATGTCAATAACGCGTCTGTTAAAATATGTCGATGGTTTGACATCGCCTTTGTACAGTAATGATCGAGCATTCGCGCGACTAAGTTCCAGCGTCCTTCCGAACGGTACGTTGCTACGGAGGTTTTGCACCATAAGCGCACGGCCGCTAGCCCGGCCGCGCCTGCGCTGCCGCTAGCGCTGCGCGCGCACACTCCGAGTCGCTGGTAGGCGGCGGCGTAGATACCATTCTCTATAAGTACGTTGCGAGGCGAGGCGCGACGTGCGCGCGCGCGCACCACTCGCTCACGCGGAGGAACGTTTTTCGACGATGTAACGATCGATGAAGATATATACGTTTAAAGCGTATGGAAATTGCGGTCGTTGCTCGCTCGCTGCGCTCGCTCGTAAGAATCTAGCCTAACCCAAAACCGATCCCGCAAGTTCGCAGAATCGAATAAAAGTCGAGGAAAGAACGCGATAGGGATTGGTTTTGGGTTAGGCTATGTTTCTTTTCGAGCGAGCGGAGCGAGCGAGCAACGCGTTAAAGCTTCGAAACGTTCGCAGCCGCTGCGAGATTCTTCTCTTGGAAATAACTCGTTAAAAAGCGTTATGACGTACAGATGTATTTAGCGAAATCGTTACAGTTCGACGTACTCTCGTCGAACGTAACGAATTCTTTTTATTTTTTTTTTTTAAATTCCGTCCGTCGGACCGATACGAGCGGCAGGTTGGAACGGTGAGTATTGTTACACCGCTCCGAAAACACCGCAATTTCCTCTCCCAATAACTCGTTAAAAAGCGTCATAAGATACGAATATTTTGCACAAATCGATGCATCTCGACGAAATGCATAGGGATTAAGCGTTTATTATATTATTTTAATGTTTTTTAAGTTTGGACCGATGCGTCGGAACGTTGGAACTTGGAAAAATTTTGGCCGGTTCGATGCGACCGAAAAGATTATTTCGCATTATTTCGTTAAAAAGCGTTATAAGGTATGAATTTTTTACAGAAATCCTTTCATCTCTATTATATACATCGGGATTAAGCATTTTTGTCGAATTTTTTAAAAAATTAGGCTTCGGCGGACTGATACGGTTGGGATATTTTTGTAATTTTTTCGACAATTAATGTTACAAGGTATATATTTTTTGCATATTTCGACTTATTTTAACGTATTCTAATCGACTATTAACTTTATTTGTGTCCCAAGTCGATAAAATATTATGTTTACTGATGCAATTTTTCGATGAAAGAAAATTAATTTTTTGGTAAAAATCCATTTATATTATGTTAATAACGCGTCTGTTAAAATATGTCGATGGTTTGACATCGCCTTTGTACAGTAATGATCGAGCATTCGCGCGACTAAGTTCCAGCGTCCTTCCGAACGGTACGTTGCTACGGAGGTTTTGCACCATAAGCGCACGGCCGCTAGCCCGGCCGCGCCTGCGCTGCCGCTAGCGCTGCGCGCGCACACTCCGAGTCGCTGGTAGGCAGCGGCGTAGATACCATTCTCTATAAGTACGTTGCGAGGCGAGACGCGACGTGCGCGCGCGCGCACCACTCGCTCACGCGGAGGAACGTTTTTCGACGATGTAACGATCGATGAAGATATATACGTTTAAAGCGTATGGAAATTGCGATCGTTGCACGCTCGCTGCGCTCGCTCGTAAGAATCTAGCCTAACCCAAAACCGATCCCGCAAGTTCGCAGAATCGAATAAAAGTCGAGGAAAGAACGCGATAGGGATTGGTTTTGGGTTAGGCTATGTTTCTTTTCGAGCGAGCGGAGCGAGCGAGCAACGCGTTAAAGCTTCGAAACGTTCGCAGCCGCTGCGAGATTCTTCTCTTGGAAATAACTCGTTAAAAAGCGTTATGACGTACAGATGTATTTAGCGAAATCGTTACAGTTCGACGTACTCTCGTCGAACGTAACGAATTCTTTTTATTTTTTTTTTTAAATTCCGTCCGTCGGACCGATACGAGCGGCAGGTTGGAACGGTGAGTATTGTTACACCGCTCCGAAAACACCGCAATTTCCTCTCCCAATAACTCGTTAAAAAGCGTCATAAGATACGAATATTTTGCACAAATCGATGCATCTCGACGAAATGCATAGGACACACTCTATCAGATTTATTATTTTAATGTTTTTTAAGTTTGGACCGATGCGACGGAACGTTGGAACTTGGAAAAATTTTGGCCGGTTCGATGCGACCGAAAAGATTATTTCGCATTATTTCGTTAAAAAGCGTTATAAGGTATGAATTTTTTACAGAAATCCTTTCATCTCTATTATATACATCGGGATTAAGCATTTTTGTCGAATTTTTTAAAAAATTAGGCTTCGGCGGACTGATACGGTTGGGATATTTTTGTAATTTTTTCGACAATTAATGTTACAAGGTATATATTTTTTGCATATTTCGAATTATTTTAACGTATTCTAATCGACTATTAACTTTATTTGTGTCCCAAGTCGATAAAATATTATGTTTACTGATGCAATTTTTCGATGAAAGAAAATTAATTTTTTGGTAAAAATCCATTTATATTATGTCAATAACGCGTCTGTTAAAATATGTCGATGGTTTGACATCGCCTTTGTACAGTAATGATCGAGCATTCGCGCGACTAAGTTCCAGCGTCCTTCCGAACGGTACGTTGCTACGGAGGTTTTGCACCATAAGCGCACGGCCGCTAGCCCGGCCGCGCCTGCGCTGCCGCTAGCGCTGCGCGCGCACACTCCGAGTCGCTGGTAGGCGGCGGCGTAGATACCATTCTCTATAAGTACGTTGCGAGGCGAGGCGCGACGTGCGCGCGCGCGCACCACTCGCTCACGCGGAGGAACGTTTTTCGACGATGTAACGATCGATGAAGATATATACGTTTAAAGCGTATGGAAATTGCGATCGTTGCTCGCTCGCTGCGCTCGCTCGTAAGAATCTAGCCTAACCCAAAACCGATCCCGCAAGTTCGCAGAATCGAATAAAAGTCGAGGAAAGAACGCGATAGGGATTGGTTTTGGGTTAGGCTATGTTTCTTTTCGAGCGAGCGGAGCGAGCGAGCAACGCGTTAAAGCTTCGAAACGTTCGCAGCCGCTGCGAGATTCTTCTCTTGGAAATAACTCGTTAAAAAGCGTTATGACGTACAGATGTATTTAGCGAAATCGTTACAGTTCGACGTACTCTCGTCGAACGTAACGAATTCTTTTTATTTTTTTTTTTTAAATTCCGTCCGTCGGACCGATACGAGCGGCAGGTTGGAACGGTGAGTATTGTTACACCGCTCCGAAAACACCGCAATTTCCTCTCCCAATAACTCGTTAAAAAGCGTCATAAGATACGAATATTTTGCACAAATCGATGCATCTCGACGAAATTAAAATAAATATAATTTAATAATATTATTTAATAATAAATATTAAATTATTATATATTATTAAATTTAATATTAAAAATATAAATATTATTATTAATATATTTATATAAAATAATTTAAAAATTATAATTAATTATTAATTAATATAATTATTATTATTTAAAAATATAAATTATAATTATATATAATAAAAAATAATAATTATTAATTAATAATATTATTAATTAATTATATATAAATTAATATTAATTATAATTTAATTATATAATAATATAATTATTATTTATAAAAATATAATTAATTTTAATATTATATAAATATTAAATAATAATTAACTTTATTTGTGTCCCAAGTCGATAAAATATTATGTTTACTGATGCAATTTTTCGATGAAAGAAAATTAATTTTTTGGTAAAAATCCATTTATATTATGTCAATAACGCGTCTGTTAAAATATGTCGATGGTTTGACATCGCCTTTGTACAGTAATGATCGAGCATTCGCGCGACTAAGTTCCAGCGTCCTTCCGAACGGTACGTTGCTACGGAGGTTTTGCACCATAAGCGCACGGCCGCTAGCCCGGCCGCGCCTGCGCTGCCGCTAGCGCTGCGCGCGCACACTCCGAGTCGCTGGTAGGCGGCGGCGTAGATACCATTCTCTATAAGTACGTTGCGAGGCGAGGCGCGACGTGCGCGCGCGCGCACCCACTCGCTCACGCGGAGGAACGTTTTTCGACGATGTAACGATCGATGAAGATATATACGTTTAAAGCGTATGGAAATTGCGATCGTTGCTCGCTCGCTGCGCTCGCTCGTAAGAATCTAGCCTAACCCAAAACCGATCCCGCAAGTTCGCAGAATCGAATAAAAGTCGAGGAAAGAACGCGATAGGGATTGGTTTTGGGTTAGGCTATGTTTCTTTTCGAGCGAGCGGAGCGAGCGAGCAACGCGTTAAAGCTTCGAAACGTTCGCAGCCGCTGCGAGATTCTTCTCTTGGAAATAACTCGTTAAAAAGCGTTATGACGTACAGATGTATTTAGCGAAATCGTTACAGTTCGACGTACTCTCGTCGAACGTAACGAATTCTTTTTATTTTTTTTTTTTAAATTCCGTCCGTCGGACCGATACGAGCGGCAGGTTGGAACGGTGAGTATTGTTACACCGCTCCGAAAACACCGCAATTTCCTCTCCCAATAACTCGTTAAAAAGCGTCATAAGATACGAATATTTTGCACAAATCGATGCATCTCGACGAAATGCATAGGGATTAAACGTTTATTTTATTATTTTAATGTTTTTTAAGTTTGGACCCATGCACCGGGACGTTGGAACTTGGAAAAAATTTCGGCCGGTTCGATGCGACCGAAAAGATTATTTCGCATTATTTCGTTAAAAAGCGTTATAAGGTATGAATTTTTTACAGAAATCCTTTCATCTCTATTATATACATCGGGATTAAGCATTTTTGTCGAATTTTTTAAAAAATTAGGCTTCGGCGGATTGATTACGGTTGGGATATTTTTGTAATTTTTTCGACAATTAATGTTACAAGGTATATATTTTTTGCATATTTCGACTTATTTTAACGTATTCTAATCGACTATTAACTTTATTTGTGTCCCAAGTCGATAAAATATTATGTTTACTGATGCAATTTTTCGATGAAAGAAAATTAATTTTTTGGTAAAAATCCATTTATATTATGTTAATAACGCGTCTGTTAAAATATGTCGATGGTTTGACATCGCCTTTGTACAGTAATGATCGAGCATTCGCGCGACTAAGTTCCAGCGTCCTTCCGAACGGTACGTTTGCTACGGAGGTTTTGCACCCATAAGCGCACGGCCGCTAGCCCGGCCGCGCCTGCGCTGCCGCTAGCGCTGCGCGCGCACACTCCGAGTCGCTGGTAGGCGGCGGCGTAGATACCATTCTCTATAAGTACGTTGCGAGGCGAGACGCGACGTGCGCGCGCGCGCACCACTCGCTCACGCGGAGGAACGTTTTTCGACGATGTAACGATCGATGAAGATATATACGTTTAAAGCGTATGGAAATTGCGATCGTTGCTCGCTCGCTGCGCTCGCTCGTAAGAATCTAGCCTAACCCAAAACCGATCCCGCAAGTTCGCAGAATCGAATAAAAGTCGAGGAAAGAACGCGATAGGGATTGGTTTTGGGTTAGGCTATGTTTCTTTTCGAGCGAGCGGAGCGAGCGAGCAACGCGTTAAAGCTTCGAAACGTTCGCAGCCGCTGCGAGATTCTTCTCTTGGAAATAACTCGTTAAAAAGCGTTATGACGTACAGATGTATTTAGCGAAATCGTTACAGTTCGACGTACTCTCGTCGAACGTAACGAATTCTTTTTATTTTTTTTTTTAAATTCCGTCCGTCGGACCGATACGAGCGGCAGGTTGGAACGGTGAGTATTGTTACACCGCTCCGAAAACACCGCAATTTCCTCTCCCAATAACTCGTTAAAAAGCGTCATAAGATACGAATATTTTGCACAAATCGATGCATCTCGACGAAATGCATAGGGATTTAAACGTTTATTTTATTATTTTAATGTTTTTTAAGTTTGGACCGATGCGACGGAACGTTGGAACTTGGAAAAATTTTGGCCGGTTTCGATGCGACCGAAAAGATTATTTCGCATTATTTCGTTAAAAAGCGTTATAAGGTATGAATTTTTTACAGAAATCCTTTCATCTCTATTATATACATCGGGATTAAGCATTTTTGTCGAATTTTTTAAAAAATTAGGCTTCGGCGGACTGATACGGTTGGGATATTTTTGTAATTTTTTCGACAATTAATGTTACAAGGTATATATTTTTTGCATATTTCGAATTATTTTAACGTATTCTAATCGACTATTAACTTTATTTGTGTCCCAAGTCGATAAAATATTATGTTTACTGATGCAATTTTTCGATGAAAGAAAATTAATTTTTTGGTAAAAATCCATTTATATTATGTTAATAACGCGTCTGTTAAAATATGTCGATGGTTTGACATCGCCTTTGTACAGTAATGATCGAGCATTCGCGCGACTAAGTTCCAGCGTCCTTCCGAACGGTACGTTGCTACGGAGGTTTTGCACCATAAGCGCACGGCCGCTAGCCCGGCCGCGCCTGCGCTGCCGCTAGCGCTGCGCGCGCACACTCCGAGTCGCTGGTAGGCGGCGGCGTAGATACCATTCTCTATAAGTACGTTGCGAGGCGAGGCGCGACGTGCGCGCGCGCGCACCACTCGCTCACGCGGAGGAACGTTTTTTCGACGATGTAACGATCGATGAAGATATATACGTTTAAAGCGTATGGAAATTGCGATCGTTGCTCGCTCGCTGCGCTCGCTCGTAAGAATCTAGCCTAACCCAAAACCGATCCCGCAAGTTCGCAGAATCGAATAAAAGTCGAGGAAAGAACGCGATAGGGATTGGTTTTGGGTTAGGATATGTTTCTTTTCGAGCGAGCGGAGCGAGCGAGCAACGCGTTTAAAGCTTCGAAACGTTCGCAGCCGCTGCGAGATTCTTCTCTTGGAAATAACTCGTTAAAAAGCGTTATGACGTACAGATGTATTTAGCGAAATCGTTACAGTTCGACGTACTCTCGTCGAACGTAACGAATTCTTTTTATTTTTTTTTTTAAATTCCGTCCGTCGGACCGATACGAGCGGCAGGTTGGAACGGTGAGTATTGTTACACCGCTCCGAAAACACCGCAATTTCCTCTCCCAATAACTCGTTAAAAAGCGTCATAAGATACGAATATTTTGCACAAATCGATGCATCTCGACGAAATGCATAGGGATTAAACGTTTATTTTATTATTTTAATGTTTTTTTAAGTTTGGACCCATGCACCGGGACGTTGGAACTTGGAAAAATTTCGGCCGGTTCGATGCGACCGAAAAGATTATTTCGCATTATTTCGTTTAAAAAGCGTTATAAGGTATGAATTTTTTACAGAAATCCTTTCATCTCTATTATATACATCGGGATTAAGCATTTTTGTCGAATTTTTTAAAAAATTAGGCTTCGGCGGACTGATACGGTTGGGATATTTTTGTAATTTTTTCGACAATTAATGTTACAAGGTATATATTTTTTTGCATATTTCGACTTATTTTAACGTATTCTAATCGACTATTAACTTTATTTGTGTCCCAAGTCGATAAAATATTATGTTTACTGATGCAATTTTTCGATGAAAGAAAATTAATTTTTTGGTAAAAATCCATTTATATTATGTTAATAACGCGTCTGTTAAAATATGTCGATGGTTTGACATCGCCTTTGTACAGTAATGATCGAGCATTCGCGCGACTAAGTTCCAGCGTCCTTCCGAACGGTACGTTGCTACGGAGGTTTTGCACCATAAGCGCACGGCCGCCAGCCCGGCCGCGCCTGCGCTGCCGCTAGCGCTGCGCGCGCACACTCCGAGTCGCTGGTAGGCGGCGTCGCAGATACCATTCTCTATAAGTACGTTGCGAGGCGAGACGCGACGTGCGCGCGCGCGCACCACTCGCTCACGCGGAGGAACGTTTTTCGACGATGTAACGATCGATGAAGATATATACGTTTAAAGCGTATGGAAATTGCGATCGTTGCTCGCTCGCTGCGCTCGCTCGTAAGAATCTAGCCTAACCCAAAACCGATCCCGCAAGTTCGCAGAATCGAATAAAAGTCGAGGAAAGAACGCGATAGGGATTGGTTTTGGGTTAGGCTATGTTTCTTTTCGAGCGAGCGGAGCGAGCGAGCAACGCGTTAAAGCTTCGAAACGTTCGCAGCCGCTGCGAGATTCTTCTCTTGGAAATAACTCGTTAAAAAGCGTTATGACGTACAGATGTATTTAGCGAAATCGTTACAGTTCGACGTACTCTCGTCGAACGTAACGAATTCTTTTTATTTTTTTTTTTTAAATTCCGTCCGTCGGACCGATACGAGCGGCAGGTTGGAACGGTGAGTATTGTTACACCGCTCCGAAAACACCGCAATTTCCTCTCCCAATAACTCGTTAAAAAGCGTCATAAGATACGAATATTTTGCACAAATCGATGCATCTCGACGAAATGCATAGGGATTAAGCGTTTATTATATTATTTTAATGTTTTTTAAGTTTGGACCGATGCGTCGGAACGTTGGAACTTGGAAAAATTTTGGCCGGTTCGATGCGACCGAAAAGATTATTTCGCATTGTTTCGTTAAAAAGCGTTATAAGGTATGAATTTTTTACAGAAATCCTTTCATCTCTATTATATACATCGGGATTAAGCATTTTTGTCGAATTTTTTAAAAAATTAGGCTTCGGCGGACTGATACGGTTGGGATATTTTTGTAATTTTTTCGACAATTAATGTTACAAGGTATATATTTTTTGCATATTTCGACTTATTTTAACGTATTCTAATCGACTATTAACTTTATTTGTGTCCCAAGTCGATAAAATATTATGTTTACTGATGCAATTTTTCGATGAAAGAAAATTAATTTTTTGGTAAAAATCTATTTATATTATGTCAATAACGCGTCTGTTAAAATATGTCGATGGTTTGACATCGCCTTTGTACAGTAATGATCGAGCATTCGCGCGACTAAGTTCCAGCGTCCTTCCGAACGGTACGTTGCTACGGAGGTTTTGCACCATAAGCGCACGGCCGCTAGCCCGGCCGCGCCTGCGCTGCCGCTAGCGCTGCGCGCGCACACTCCGAGTCGCTGGTAGGCGGCGGCGTAGATACCATTCTCTATAAGTACGTTGTGAGGCGAGACGCGACGTGCGCGCGCGCGCACCACTCGCTCACGCGGAGGAACGTTTTTCGACGATGTAACGATCGATGAAGATATATACGTTTAAAGCGTATGGAAATTGCGATCGTTGCTCGCTCGCTGCGCTCGCTCGTAAGAATCTAGCCTAACCCAAAACCGATCCCGCACGTTCGCAGAATCGAATAAAAGTCGAGGAAAGAACGCGATAGGGATTGGTTTTGGGTTAGGCTATGTTTCTTTTCGAGCGAGCGGAGCGAGCGAGCAACGCGTTAAAGCTTCGAAACGTTCGCAGCCGCTGCGAGATTCTTCTCTTGGAAATAACTCGTTAAAAAGCGTTATGACGTACAGATGTATTTAGCGAAATCGTTACAGTTCGACGTACTCTCGTCGAACGTAACGAATTCTTTTTATTTTTTGTTTTTAAATTCCGTCCGTCGGACCGATACGAGCGGCAGGTTGGAACGGTGAGTATTGTTACACCGCTCCGAAAACACCGCAATTTCCTCTCCCAATAACTCGTTGAAAAGCGTCATAAGATACGAATATTTTGCACAAATCGATGCATCTCGACGAAATGCATAGGGATTAAACGTTTATTTTATTATTTTAATGTTTTTTAAGTTTGGACCGATGCGTCGGAACGTTGGAACTTGGAAAAATTTTGGCCGGTTCGATGCGACCGAAAAGATTATTTCGCATTATTTCGTTAAAAAGCGTTATAAGGTATGAATTTTTTACAGAAATCCTTTCATCTCTATTATATACATCGGGATTAAGCATTTTTGTCGAGTTTTTTAAAAAATTAGGCTTCGGCGGACTGATACGGTTGGGATATTTTTGTAATTTTTTCGACAATTAATGTTACAAGGTATATATTTTTTGCATATTTCGACTTATTTTAACGTATTCTAATCGACTATTAACTTTATTTGTGTCCCAAGTCGATAAAATATTATGTTTACTGATGCAATTTTTCGATGAAAGAAAATTAATTTTTTGGTAAAAATCCATTTATATTATGTTAATAACGCGTCCGTTAAAATATGTCGATGGTTTGACATCGCCTTTGTACAGTAATGATCGAGCATTCGCGCGACTAAGTTCCAGCGTCCTTCCGAACGGTACGTTGCTACGGAGGTTTTGCACCATAAGCGCACGGCCGCTAGCCCGGCCGCGCCTGCGCTGCCGCTAGCGCTGCGCGCGCACACTCCGAGTCGCTGATAGGCGGCGGCGTAGATACCATTCTCTATAAGTACGTTGCGAGGCGAGACGCGACGTGCGCGCGCGCGCACCACTCGCTCACGCGGAGGAACGTTTTTCGACGATGTAACGATCGATGAAGATATATACGTTTAAAGCGTATGGAAATTGCGATCGTTGCTCGCTCGCTGCGCTCGCTCGTAAGAATCTAGCCTAACCCAAAACCGATCCCGCAAGTTCGCAGAATCGAATAAAAGTCGAGGAAAGAACGCGATAGGGATTGGTTTTGGGTTAGGCTATGTTTCTTTTCGAGCGAGCGGAGCGAGCGAGCAACGCGTTAAAGCTTCGAAACGTTCGCAGCCGCTGCGAGATTCTTCTCTTGGAAATAACACGTTAAACAGCGTTATGACGTACAGATGTATTTAGCGAAATCGTTACAGTTCGACGTACTCTCGTCGAACGTAACGAATTCTTTTTATTTTTTTTTTTTAAATTCCGTCCGTCGGACCGACACGAGCGGCAGGTTGGAACGGTGAGTATTGTTACACCGCTCCGAAAACACCGCAATTTCCTCTCCCAATAACTCGTTAAAAAGCGTCATAAGATACGAATATTTTGCACAAATCGATGCATCTCGACGAAATGCATAGGGATTAAACGTTTATTTTATTATTTTAATGTTTTTTAAGTTTGGACCGATGCGTCGGAACGTTGGAACTTGGAAAAATTTTGGCCGGTTCGATGCGACCGAAAAGATTATTTCGCATTATTTCGTTAAAAAGCGTTATAAGGTATGAATTTTTTACAGAAATCCTTTCATCTCTATTATATACATCGGGATTAAGCATTTATGTCGAATTTTTTAAAAAATTAGGCTTCGGCGGACTGATACGGTTGGGATATTTTTGTAATTTTTTCGACAATTAATGTTACAAGGTATATATTTTTTGCATATTTCGACTTATTTTAACGTATTCTAATCGACTATTAACTTTATTTGTGTCCCAAGTCGATAAAATATTATGTTTACTGATGCAATTTTTCGATGAAAGAAAATTAATTTTTTGGTAAAAATCCATTTATATTATGTTAATAACGCGTCTGTTAAAATATGTCGATGGTTTGACATCGCCTTTGTACAGTAATGATCGAGCATTCGCGCGACTAAGTTCCAGCGTCCTTCCGAACGGTACGTTGCTACGGAGGTTTTGCACCATAAGCGCACGGCCGCTAGCCCGGCCGCGCCTGCGCTGCCGCTAGCGCTGCGCGCGCACACTCCGAGTCGCTGGTAGGCGGCGGCGTAGATACCATTCTCTATAAGTACGTTGCGAGGCGAGACGCGACGTGCGCGCGCGCGCACCACTCGCTCACGCGGAGGAACGTTTTTCGGCGATGTAACGATCGATGAAGATATATACGTTTAAAGCGTATGGAAATTGCGATCGTTGCTCGCTCGCTGCGCTCGCTCGTAAGAATCTAGCCTAACCCAAAACCGATCCCGCAAGTTCGCAGAATCGAATAAAAGTCGAGGAAAGAACGCGATAGGGATTGGTTTTGGGTTAGGCTATGTTTCTTTTCGAGCGAGCGGAGCGAGCGAGCAACGCATTAAAGCTTCGAAACGTTCGCAGCAGCTGCGAGATTCTTCTCTTGGAAATAACACGTTAAAAAGCGTTATGACGTACAGATGTATTTAGCGAAATCGTTACAGTTCGACGTACTCTCGTCGAACGTAACGAATTCTTTTTATTTTTTGTTTTTAAATTCCGTCCGTCGGACCGACACGAGCGGCAGGTTGGAACGGTGAGTATTGTTACACCGCTCCGAAAACACCGCAATTTCCTCTCCCAATAACTCGTTAAAAAGCGTCATAAGATACGAATATTTTGCACAAATCGATGCATCTCGACGAAATGCATAGGGATTAAACGTTTATTTTATTATTTTAATGTTTTTTAAGTTTGGACCGATGCGTCGGAACGTTGGAACTTGGAAAAATTTTGGCCGGTTCGATGCGACCGAAAAGATTATTTCGCATTATTTCGTTAAAAAGCGTTATAAGGTATGAATTTTTTACAGAAATCCTTTCATCTCTATTATATACATCGGGATTAAGCATTTATGTCGAATTTTTTAAAAAATTAGGCTTCGGCGGACTGATACGGTTGGGATATTTTTGTAATTTTTTCGACAATTAATGTTACAAGGTATATATTTTTTGCATATTTCGACTTATTTTAACGTATTCTAATCGACTATTAACTTTATTTGTGTCCCAAGTCGATAAAATATTATGTTTACTGATGCAATTTTTCGATGAAAGAAAATTAATTTTTTGGTAAAAATCCATTTATATTATGTTAATAACGCGTCTGTTAAAATATGTCGATGGTTTGACATCGCCTTTGTACAGTAATGATCGAGCATTCGCGCGACTAAGTTCCAGCGTCCTTCCGAACGGTACGTTGCTACGGAGGTTTTGCACCATAAGCGCACGGCCGCTAGCCCGGCCGCGCCTGCGCTGCCGCTAGCGCTGCGCGCGCACACTCCGAGTCGCTGATAGGCGGCGGCGTAGATACCATTCTCTATAAGTACGTTGCGAGGCGAGACGCGACGTGCGCGCGCGCGCACCACTCGCTCACGCGGAGGAACGTTTTTCGACGATGTAACGATCGATGAAGATATATACGTTTAAAGCGTATGGAAATTGCGATCGTTGCTCGCTCGCTGCGCTCGCTCGTAAGAATCTAGCCTAACCCAAAACCGATCCCGCAAGTTCGCAGAATCGAATAAAAGTCGAGGAAAGAACGCGATAGGGATTGGTTTTGGGTTAGGCTATGTTTCTTTTCGAGCGAGCGGAGCGAGCGAGCAACGCGTTAAAGCTTCGAAACGTTCGCAGCCGCTGCGAGATTCTTCTCTTGGAAATAACACGTTAAACAGCGTTATGACGTACAGATGTATTTAGCGAAATCGTTACAGTTCGACGTACTCTCGTCGAACGTAACGAATTCTTTTTATTTTTTTTTTTTAAATTCCGTCCGTCGGACCGACACGAGCGGCAGGTTGGAACGGTGAGTATTGTTACACCGCTCCGAAAACACCGCAATTTCCTCTCCCAATAACTCGTTAAAAAGCGTCATAAGATACGAATATTTTGCACAAATCGATGCATCTCGACGAAATGCATAGGGATTAAACGTTTATTTTATTATTTTAATGTTTTTTAAGTTTGGACCGATGCGTCGGAACGTTGGAACTTGGAAAAATTTTGGCCGGTTCGATGCGACCGAAAAGATTATTTCGCATTATTTCGTTAAAAAGCGTTATAAGGTATGAATTTTTTACAGAAATCCTTTCATCTCTATTATATACATCGGGATTAAGCATTTTTGTCGAATTTTTTAAAAAATTAGGCTTCGGCGGACTGATACGGTTGGGATATTTTTGTAATTTTTTCGACAATTAATGTTACAAGGTATATATTTTTTGCATATTTCGACTTATTTTAACGTATTCTAATCGACTATTAACTTTATATGTGTCCCAAGTCGATAAAATATTATGTTTACTGATGCAATTTTTCGATGAAAGAAAATGAATTTTTTGGTAAAAATCCATTTATATTATGTTAATAACGCGTCTGTTAAAATATGTCGATGGTTTGACATCGCCTTTGTACAGTAATGATCGAGCATTCGCGCGACTAAGTTCCAGCGTCCTTCCGAACGGTACGTTGCTACGGAGGTTTTGCACCATAAGCGCACGGCCGCTAGCCCGGCCGCGCCTGCGCTGCCGCTAGCGCTGCGCGCGCACACTCCGAGTCGCTGGTAGGCGGCGGCGTAGATACCATTCTCTATAAGTACGTTGCGAAGCGAGACGCGACGTGCGCGCGCGCGCACCACTCGCTCACGCGGAGGAACGTTTTTCGACGATGTAACGATCGATGAAGATATATACGTTTAAAGCGTATGGAAATTGCGATCGTTGCTCGCTCGCTGCGCTCGCTCGTAAGAATCTAGCCTAACCCAAAACCGATCCCGCAAGTTCGCAGAATCGAATAAAAGTCGAGGAAAGAACGCGATAGGGATTGGTTTTGGGTTAGGCTATGTTTCTTTTCGAGCGAGCGGAGCGAGCGAGCAACGCGTTAAAGCTTCGAAACGTTCGCAGCCGCTGCGAGATTCTTCTCTTGGAAATAACTCGTTAAAAAGCGTTATGACGTACAGATGTATTTAGCGAAATCGTTACAGTTCGACGTACTCTCGTCGAACGTAACGAATTCTTTTTATTTTTTGTTTTTAAATTCCGTCCGTCGGACCGACACGAGCGGCAGGTTGGAACGGTGAGTATTGTTACACCGCTCCGAAAACACCGCAATTTCCTCTCCCAATAACTCGTTAAAAAGCGTCATAAGATACGAATATTTTGCACAAATCGATGCATCTCGACGAAATGCATAGGGATTAAACGTTTATTTTATTATTTTAATGTTTTTTAAGTTTGGACCGATGCGTCGGAACGTTGGAACTTGGAAAAATTTTGGCCGGTTCGATGCGACCGAAAAGATTATTTCGCATTATTTCGTTAAAAAGCGTTATAAGGTATGAATTTTTTACAGAAATCCTTTCATCTCTATTATATACATCGGGATTAAGCATTTATGTCGAATTTTTTAAAAAATTAGGCTTCGGCGGACTGATACGGTTGGGATATTTTTGTAATTTTTTCGACAATTAATGTTACAAGGTATATATTTTTTGCATATTTCGACTTATTTTAACGTATTCTAATCGACTATTAACTTTATTTGTGTCCCAAGTCGATAAAATATTATGTTTACTGATGCAATTTTTCGATGAAAGAAAATTAATTTTTTGGTAAAAATCCATTTATATTATGTTAATAACGCGTCTGTTAAAATATGTCGATGGTTTGACATCGCCTTTGTACAGTAATGATCGAGCATTCGCGCGACTAAGTTCCAGCGTCCTTCCGAACGGTACGTTGCTACGGAGGTTTTGCACCATAAGCGCACGGCCGCTAGCCCGGCCGCGCCTGCGCTGCCGCTAGCGCTGCGCGCGCACACTCCGAGTCGCTGATAGGCGGCGGCGTAGATACCATTCTCTATAAGTACGTTGCGAGGCGAGACGCGACGTGCGCGCGCGCGCACCACTCGCTCACGCGGAGGAACGTTTTTCGGCGATGTAACGATCGATGAAGATATATACGTTTAAAGCGTATGGAAATTGCGATCGTTGCTCGCTCGCTGCGCTCGCTCGTAAGAATCTAGCCTAACCCAAAACCGATCCCGCAAGTTCGCAGAATCGAATAAAAGTCGAGGAAAGAACGCGATAGGGATTGGTTTTGGGTTAGGCTATGTTTCTTTTCGAGCGAGCGGAGCGAGCGAGCAACGCGTTAAAGCTTCGAAACGTTCGCAGCAGCTGCGAGATTCTTCTCTTGGAAATAACACGTTAAAAAGCGTTATGACGTACAGATGTATTTAGCGAAATCGTTACAGTTCGACGTACTCTCGTCGAACGTAACGAATTCTTTTTATTTTTTGTTTTTAAATTCCGTCCGTCGGACCGACACGAGCGGCAGGTTGGAACGGTGAGTATTGTTACACCGCTCCGAAAACACCGCAATTTCCTCTCTCAATAACTCGTTAAAAAGCGTCATAAGATACGAATATTTTGCACAAATCGATGCATCTCGACGAAATGCATAGGGATTAAACGTTTATTTTATTATTTTAATGTTTTTTAAGTTTGGACCGATGCGTCGGAACGTTGGAACTTGGAAAAATTTTGGCCGGTTCGATGCGACCGAAAAGATTATTTCGCATTATTTCGTTAAAAAGCGTTATAAGGTATGAATTTTTTACAGAAATCCTTTCATCTCTATTATATACATCGGGATTAAGCATTTATGTCGAATTTTTTAAAAAATTAGGCTTCGGCGGACTGATACGGTTGGGATATTTTTGTAATTTTTTCGACAATTAATGTTACAAGGTATATATTTTTTGCATATTTCGACTTATTTTAACGTATTCTAATCGACTATTAACTTTATTTGTGTCCCAAGTCGATAAAATATTATGTTTACTGATGCAATTTTTCGATGAAAGAAAATTAATTTTTTGGTAAAAATCCATTTATATTATGTTAATAACGCGTCTGTTAAAATATGTCGATGGTTTGACATCGCCTTTGTACAGTAATGATCGAGCATTCGCGCGACTAAGTTCCAGCGTCCTTCCGAACGGTACGTTGCTACGGAGGTTTTGCACCATAAGCGCACGGCCGCTAGCCCGGCCGCGCCTGCGCTGCCGCTAGCGCTGCGCGCGCACACTCCGAGTCGCTGATAGGCGGCGGCGTAGATACCATTCTCTATAAGTACGTTGCGAGGCGAGACGCGACGTGCGCGCGCGCGCACCACTCGCTCACGCGGAGGAACGTTTTTCGACGATGTAGCGATCGATGAAGATATATACGTTTAAAGCGTATGGAAATTGCGATCGTTGCTCGCTCGCTGCGCTCGCTCGTAAGAATCTAGCCTAACCCAAAACCGATCCCGCAAGTTCGCAGAATCGAATAAAAGTCGAGGAAAGAACGCGATAGGGATTGGTTTTGGGTTAGGCTATGTTTCTTTTCGAGCGAGCGGAGCGAGCGAGCAACGCGTTAAAGCTTCGAAACGTTCGCAGCCGCTGCGAGATTCTTCTCTTGGAAATAACACGTTAAAAAGCGTTATGACGTACAGATGTATTTAGCGAAATCGTTACAGTTCGACGTACTCTCGTCGAACGTAACGAATTCTTTTTATTTTTTTTTTTTAAATTCCGTCCGTCGGACCGACACGAGCGGCAGGTTGGAACGGTGAGTATTGTTACACCGCTCCGAAAACACCGCAATTTCCTCTCCCAATAACTCGTTAAAAAGCGTCATAAGATACGAATATTTTGCACAAATCGATGCATCTCGACGAAATGCATAGGGATTAAACGTTTATTTTATTATTTTAATGTTTTTTAAGTTTGGACCGATGCGTCGGAACGTTGGAACTTGGAAAAATTTTGGCCGGTTCGATGCGACCGAAAAGATTATTTCGCATTATTTCGTTAAAAAGCGTTATAAGGTATGAATTTTTTACAGAAATCCTTTCATCTCTATTATATACATCGGGATTAAGCATTTATGTCGAATTTTTTAAAAAATTAGGCTTCGGCGGACTGATACGGTTGGGATATTTTTGTAATTTTTTCGACAATTAATGTTACAAGGTATATATTTTTTGCATATTTCGACTTATTTTAACGTATTCTAATCGACTATTAACTTTATTTGTGTCCCAAGTCGATAAAATATTATGTTTACTGATGCAATTTTTCGATGAAAGAAAATTAATTTTTTGGTAAAAATCCATTTATATTATGTTAATAACGCGTCTGTTAAAATATGTCGATGGTTTGACATCGCCTTTGTACAGTAATGATCGAGCATTCGCGCGACTAAGTTCCAGCGTCCTTCCGAACGGTACGTTGCTACGGAGGTTTTGCACCATAAGCGCACGGCCGCTAGCCCGGCCGCGCCTGCGCTGCCGCTAGCGCTGCGCGCGCACACTCCGAGTCGCTGATAGGCGGCGGCGTAGATACCATTCTCTATAAGTACGTTGCGAGGCGAGACGCGACGTGCGCGCGCGCGCACCACTCGCTCACGCGGAGGAACGTTTTTCGACGATGTAACGATCGATGAAGATATATACGTTTAAAGCGTATGGAAATTGCGATCGTTGCTCGCTCGCTGCGCTCGCTCGTAAGAATCTAGCCTAACCCAAAACCGATCCCGCAAGTTCGCAGAATCGAATAAAAGTCGAGGAAAGAACGCGATAGGGATTGGTTTTGGGTTAGGCTATGTTTCTTTTCGAGCGAGCGGAGCGAGCGAGCAACGCGTTAAAGCTTCGAAACGTTCGCAGCCGCTGCGAGATTCTTCTCTTGGAAATAACACGTTAAAAAGCGTTATGACGTACAGATGTATTTAGCGAAATCGTTACAGTTCGACGTACTCTCGTCGAACGTAACGAATTCTTTTTATTTTTTTTTTTTAAATTCCGTCCGTCGGACCGACACGAGCGGCAGGTTGGAACGGTGAGTATTGTTACACCGCTCCGAAAACACCGCAATTTCCTCTCCCAATAACTCGTTAAAAAGCGTCATAAGATACGAATATTTTGCACAAATCGATGCATCTCGACGAAATGCATAGGGATTAAACGTTTATTTTATTATTTTAATGTTTTTTAAGTTTGGACCGATGCGTCGGAACGTTGGAACTTGGAAAAATTTTGGCCGGTTCGATGCGACCGAAAAGATTATTTCGCATTATTTCGTTAAAAAGCGTTATAAGGTATGAATTTTTTACAGAAATCCTTTCATCTCTATTATATACATCGGGATTAAGCATTTATGTCGAATTTTTTAAAAAATTAGGCTTCGGCGGACTGATACGGTTGGGATATTTTTGTAATTTTTTCGACAATTAATGTTACAAGGTATATATTTTTTGCATATTTCGACTTATTTTAACGTATTCTAATCGACTATTAACTTTATTTGTGTCCCAAGTCGATAAAATATTATGTTTACTGATGCAATTTTTCGATGAAAGAAAATTAATTTTTTGGTAAAAATCCATTTATATTATGTTAATAACGCGTCTGTTAAAATATGTCGATGGTTTGACATCGCCTTTGTACAGTAATGATCGAGCATTCGCGCGACTAAGTTCCAGCGTCCTTCCGAACGGTACGTTGCTACGGAGGTTTTGCACCATAAGCGCACGGCCGCTAGCCCGGCCGCGCCTGCGCTGCCGCTAGCGCTGCGCGCGCACACTCCGAGTCGCTGGTAGGCGGCGGCGTAGATACCATTCTCTATAAGTACGTTGCGAGGCGAGACGCGACGTGCGCGCGCGCGCACCACTCGCTCACGCGGAGGAACGTTTTTCGGCGATGTAACGATCGATGAAGATATATACGTTTAAAGCGTATGGAAATTGCGATCGTTGCTCGCTCGCTGCGCTCGCTCGTAAGAATCTAGCCTAACCCAAAACCGATCCCGCAAGTTCGCAGAATCGAATAAAAGTCGAGGAAAGAACGCGATAGGGATTGGTTTTGGGTTAGGCTATGTTTCTTTTCGAGCGAGCGGAGCGAGCGAGCAACGCGTTAAAGCTTCGAAACGTTCGCAGCAGCTGCGAGATTCTTCTCTTGGAAATAACACGTTAAAAAGCGTTATGACGTACAGATGTATTTAGCGAAATCGTTACAGTTCGACGTACTCTCGTCGAACGTAACGAATTCTTTTTATTTTTTGTTTTTAAATTCCGTCCGTCGGACCGACACGAGCGGCAGGTTGGAACGGTGAGTATTGTTACACCGCTCCGAAAACACCGCAATTTCCTCTCCCAATAACTCGTTAAAAAGCGTCATAAGATACGAATATTTTGCACAAATCGATGCATCTCGACGAAATGCATAGGGATTAAACGTTTATTTTATTATTTTAATGTTTTTTAAGTTTGGACCGATGCGTCGGAACGTTGGAACTTGGAAAAATTTTGGCCGGTTCGATGCGACCGAAAAGATTATTTCGCATTATTTCGTTAAAAAGCGTTATAAGGTATGAATTTTTTACAGAAATCCTTTCATCTCTATTATATACATCGGGATTAAGCATTTTTGTCGAATTTTTTAAAAAATTAGGCTTCGGCGGACTGATACGGTTGGGATATTTTTGTAATTTTTTCGACAATTAATGTTACAAGGTATATATTTTTTGCATATTTCGACTTATTTTAACGTATTCTAATCGACTATTAACTTTATATGTGTCCCAAGTCGATAAAATATTATGTTTACTGATGCAATTTTTCGATGAAAGAAAATTAATTTTTTGGTAAAAATCCATTTATATTATGTTAATAACGCGTCTGTTAAAATATGTCGATGGTTTGACATCGCCTTTGTACAGTAATGATCGAGCATTCGCGCGACTAAGTTCCAGCGTCCTTCCGAACGGTACGTTGCTACGGAGGTTTTGCACCATAAGCGCACGGCCGCTAGCCCGGCCGCGCCTGCGCTGCCGCTAGCGCTGCGCGCGCACACTCCGAGTCGCTGGTAGGCGGCGGCGTAGATACCATTCTCTATAAGTACGTTGCGAGGCGAGACGCGACGTGCGCGCGCGCGCACCACTCGCTCACGCGGAGGAACGTTTTTCGGCGATGTAACGATCGATGAAGATATATACGTTTAAAGCGTATGGAAATTGCGATCGTTGCTCGCTCGCTGCGCTCGCTCGTAATAATCTAGCCTAACCCAAAACCGATCCCGCAAGTTCGCAGAATCGAATAAAAGTCGAGGAAAGAACGCGATAGGGATTGGTTTTGGGTTAGGCTATGTTTCTTTTCGAGCGAGCGGAGCGAGCGAGCAACGCGTTAAAGCTTCGAAACGTTCGCAGCCGCTGCGAGATTCTTCTCTTGGAAATAACACGTTAAAAAGCGTTATGACGTACAGATGTATTTAGCGAAATCGTTACAGTTCGACGTACTCTCGTCGAACGTAACGAATTCTTTTTATTTTTTGTTTTTAAATTCCGTCCGTCGGACCGACACGAGCGGCAGGTTGGAACGGTGAGTATTGTTACACCGCTCCGAAAACACCGCAATTTCCTCTCCCAATAACTCGTTAAAAAGCGTCATAAGATACGAATATTTTGCACAAATCGATGCATCTCGACGAAATGCATAGGGATTAAACGTTTATTTTATTATTTTAATGTTTTTTAAGTTTGGACCGATGCGTCGGAACGTTGGAACTTGGAAAAATTTTGGCCGGTTCGATGCGACCGAAAAGATTATTTCGCATTATTTCGTTAAAAAGCGTTATAAGGTATGAATATTTTACAGAAATCCTTTCATCTCTATTATATACATCGGGATTAAGCATTTTTGTCGAATTTTTTAAAAAATTAGGCTTCGGCGGACTGATACGGTTGGGATATTTTTGTAATTTTTTCGACAATTAATGTTACAAGGTATATATTTTTTGCATATTTCGACTTATTTTAACGTATTCTAATCGACTATTAACTTTATATGTGTCCCAAGTCGATAAAATATTATGTTTACTGATGCAATTTTTCGATGAAAGAAAATTAATTTTTTGGTAAAAATCCATTTATATTATGTTAATAACGCGTCTGTTAAAATATGTCGATGGTTTGACATCGCCTTTGTACAGTAATGATCGAGCATTCGCGCGACTAAGTTCCAGCGTCCTTCCGAACGGTACGTTGCTACGGAGGTTTTGCACCATAAGCGCACGGCCGCTAGCCCGGCCGCGCCTGCGCTGCCGCTAGCGCTGCGCGCGCACACTCCGAGTCGCTGGTAGGCGGCGGCGTAGATACCATTCTCTATAAGTACGTTGCGAAGCGAGACGCGACGTGCGCGCGCGCGCACCACTCGCTCACGCGGAGGAACGTTTTTCGACGATGTAACGATCGATGAAGATATATACGTTTAAAGCGTATGGAAATTGCGATCGTTGCTCGCTCGCTGCGCTCGCTCGTAAGAATCTAGCCTAACCCAAAACCGATCCCGCAAGTTCGCAGAATCGAATAAAAGTCGAGGAAAGAACGCGATAGGGATTGGTTTTGGGTTAGGCTATGTTTCTTTTCGAGCGAGCGGAGCGAGCGAGCAACGCGTTAAAGCTTCGAAACGTTCGCAGCCGCTGCGAGATTCTTCTCTTGGAAATAACACGTTAAAAAGCGTTATGACGTACAGATGTATTTAGTGAAATCGTTACAGTTCGACGTACTCTCGTCGAACGTAACGAATTCTTTTTATTTTTTTTTTTAAATTCCGTCCGTCGGACCGACACGAGCGGCAGGTTGGAACGGTGAGTATTGTTACACCGCTCCGAAAACGCCGCACATTCCTTTCCCAATAACTCGTTAAAAGGTGTCATAAGGTACGAATATTTTTGCATAAATCGATGCATCTCGACGAAATGCATCGGAAATAAGCGTTTATTTCGTCCCTGGAACGTTTAAAAAATTTTTAATCGGTACGGAAAAATTACGAAATCGAAAGGTTTTTTCGAGTTATTTCCTTAAAAAGCGTTATAAGGTACGAATATCGTTACGTCGAGCGACACTCTACCTAGACCAGGCCACACACCGCGAGCAGGATGACAACCAGGTGTCCGCACGTCATTATCTCGTCCCTTAATAGTCTTAAGAACCGACCATAAATCTTAGGACATTCTAGAAGGTCCGTCAGTCCGAACAAAGATCTCTAATCTATAATCGGTGTCTAAAGGCTATTGTTTATGGCAAGAAAATATTGAAAGTTCGTTAAGCTCACGTTACACTAAGAACTATCTATCGAGGGCGGCTAAGACCCTTCCTAGTCCATCAACCTTCTTGTATCCAATCAGAAACAAGTCTACTGCCCTCACTTTTCCTAACCAAAATCGCCATGAACAAATCAGCTTTCTCACGTCTATAGACACACCCATCACTAGGCGTTCCTCCGACACAACATCGCCACTTTAACTTACTTATTCTTCACCGTTAGAATAGTCAACATGTCCTTACCGAGTTTCAAACCATAAATCAGTCATTTACATAACTTATACATACGCATCAGTGTAACTATTTTTCTATATAAAGTTGTTGGAATAAACATTAATTTATACCTGTTAATTCAGTGTAAATTCAGTTGAACCACCCCTATTATCGTAACAGAAATCAGGGGATCGATCATTTGGTGGCGTCGATTATCTAATCGTAACGGGAATTTACGACCCCCGTTGACGTGCCTTCTCGCGATCGCGTCTCTCCGCGAATGGTCGACGAAACAAATATTTTTGCATAAATCTATGTATCTCGACGAAATGCATAGGGATTAAGCGTTTATTATATTATTTTAATGTTTTTTAAGTTTGGACCGATGCGTCGGAACGTTGGAACTTGGAAAAATTTTGGCCGGTTCGATGCGACCGAAAAGATTATTTCGCATTATTTCGTTAAAAAGCGTTATAAGGTATGAATTTTTTACAGAAATCCTTTCATCTCTATTATATACATCGGGATTAAGCATTTTTGTCGAATTTTTTAAAAAATTAGGCTTCGGCGGACTGATACGGTTGGGATATTTTTGTAATTTTTTCGACAATTAATGTTACAAGGTATATATTTTTTGCATATTTCGACTTATTTTAACGTATTCTAATCGACTATTAACTTTATTTGTGTCCCAAGTCGATAAAATATTATGTTTACTGATGCAATTTTTCGATGAAAGAAAATTAATTTTTTGGTAAAAATCCATTTATATTATGTTAATAACGCGTCCGTTAAAATATGTCGATGGTTTGACATCGCCTTTGTACAGTAATGATCGAGCATTCGCGCGACTAAGTTCCAGCGTCCTTCCGAACGGTACGTTGCTACGGAGGTTTTGCACCATAAGCGCACGGCCGCTAGCCCGGCCGCGCCTGCGCTGCCGCTAGCGCTGTGCGCGCACACTCCGAGTCGCTGGTAGGCGGCGGCGTAGATACCATTCTCTATAAGTACGTTGCGTGGCGAGACGCGACGTGCGCCCGCGCGCACCACTCGCTCACGCGGAGGAACGTTTTTCGACGATGTAACGATCGATGAAGATATATACGTTTAAAGCGTATGGAAATTGCGATCGTTGCTCGCTCGCTGCGCTCGCTCGTAAGAATCTAGCCTAACCCAAAACCGATCCCGCAAGTTCGCAGAATCGAATAAAAGTCGAGGAAAGAACGCGATAGGGATTGGTTTTGGGTTAGGCTATGTTTCTTTCGAGCGAGCGGAGCGAGCGAGCAACGCGTTAAAGCTTCGAAACGTTCGCAGCCGCTGCGAGATTCTTCTCTTGGAAATAACTCGTTAAAAAGCGTTATGACGTACAGATGTATTTAGCGAAATCGTTACAGTTCGACGTACTCTCGTCGAACGTAACGAATTCTTTTTATTTTTTTTTTTTAAATTCCGTCCGTCGGACCGATACGAGCGGCAGGTTGGAACGGTGAGTATTGTTACACCGCTCCGAAAACACCGCAATTTCCTCTCCCAATAACTCGTTAAAAAGCGTCATAAGATACGAATATTTTGCACAAATCGATGCATCTCGACGAAATGCATAGGGATTAAACGTTTATTTTATTATTTTAATGTTTTTTAAGTTTGGACCGATGCGTCGGAACGTTGGAACTTGGAAAAATTTTGGCCGGTTCGATGCGACCGAAAAGATTATTTCGCATTATTTCGTTAAAAAGCGTTATAAGGTATGAATTTTTTACAGAAATCCTTTCATCTCTATTTTATACATCGGGATTAAGCATTTTTGTCGAATTTTTTAAAAAATTATGCTTCGGCGGACTGATACGGTTGGGATATTTTTGTAATTTTTTCGACAATTAATGTTACAAGGTATATATTTTTTGCATATTTCGACTTATTTTAACGTATTCTAATCGACTATTAACTTTATATGTGTCCCAAGTCGATAAAATATTATGTTTACTGATGCAATTTTTCGATGAAAGAAAATTAATTTTTTGGTAAAAATCCATTTATATTATGTTAATAACGCGTCTGTTAAAATATGTCGATGGTTTGACATCGCCTTTGTACAGTAATGATCGAGCATTCGCGCGACTAAGTTCCAGCGTCCTTCCGAACGGTACGTTGCTACGGAGGTTTTGCACCATAAGCGCACGGCCGCTAGCCCGGCCGCGCCTGCGCTGCCGCTAGCGCTGCGCGCGCACACTCCGAGTCGCTGGTAGGCGGCGGCGTAGATACCATTCTCTATAAGTACGTTGCGAGGCGAGACGCGACGTGCGCGCGCGCGCACCACTCGCTCACGCGGAGGAACGTTTTTCGGCGATGTAACGATCGATGAAGATATATACGTTTAAAGCGTATGGAAATTGCGATCGTTGCTCGCTCGCTGCGCTCGCTCGTAAGAATCTAGCCTAACCCAAAACCGATCCCGCAAGTTCGCAGAATCGAATAAAAGTCGAGGAAAGAACGCGATAGGGATTGGTTTTGGGTTAGGCTATGTTTCTTTTCGAGCGAGCGGAGCGAGCGAGCAACGCGTTAAAGCTTCGAAACGTTCGCAGCCGCTGCGAGATTCTTCTCTTGGAAATAACACGTTAAAAAGCGTTATGACGTACAGATGTATTTAGCGAAATCGTTACAGTTCGACGTACTCTCGTCGAACGTAACGAATTCTTTTTATTTTTTGTTTTTAAATTCCGTCCGTCGGACCGACACGAGCGGCAGGTTGGAACGGTGAGTATTGTTACACCGCTCCGAAAACACCGCAATTTCCTCTCCCAATAACTCGTTAAAAAGCGTCATAAGATACGAATATTTTGCACAAATCGATGCATCTCGACGAAATGCATAGGGATTAAACGTTTATTTTATTATTTTAATGTTTTTTAAGTTTGGACCGATGCGTCGGAACGTTGGAACTTGGAAAAATTTTGGCCGGTTCGATGCGACCGAAAAGATTATTTCGCATTATTTCGTTAAAAAGCGTTATAAGGTATGAATTTTTTACAGAAATCCTTTCATCTCTATTATATACATCGGGATTAAGCATTTTTGTCGAATTTTTTAAAAAATTAGGCTTCGGCGGACTGATACGGTTGGGATATTTTTGTAATTTTTTCGACAATTAATGTTACAAGGTATATATTTTTTGCATATTTCGACTTATTTTAACGTATTCTAATCGACTATTAACTTTATATGTGTCCCAAGTCGATAAAATATTATGTTTACTGATGCAATTTTTCGATGAAAGAAAATTAATTTTTTGGTAAAAATCCATTTATATTATGTTAATAACGCGTCTGTTAAAATATGTCGATGGTTTGACATCGCCTTTGTACAGTAATGATCGAGCATTCGCGCGACTAAGTTCCAGCGTCCTTCCGAACGGTACGTTGCTACGGAGGTTTTGCACCATAAGCGCACGGCCGCTAGCCCGGCCGCGCCTGCGCTGCCGCTAGCGCTGCGCGCGCACACTCCGAGTCGCTGGTAGGCGGCGGCGTAGATACCATTCTCTATAAGTACGTTGCGAAGCGAGACGCGACGTGCGCGCGCGCGCACCACTCGCTCACGCGGAGGAACGTTTTTCGACGATGTAACGATCGATGAAGATATATACGTTTAAAGCGTATGGAAATTGCGATCGTTGCTCGCTCGCTGCGCTCGCTCGTAAGAATCTAGCCTAACCCAAAACCGATCCCGCAAGTTCGCAGAATCGAATAAAAGTCGAGGAAAGAACGCGATAGGGATTGGTTTTGGGTTAGGCTATGTTTCTTTTCGAGCGAGCGGAGCGAGCGAGCAACGCGTTAAAGCTTCGAAACGTTCGCAGCCGCTGCGAGATTCTTCTCTTGGAAATAACACGTTAAAAAGCGTTATGACGTACAGATGTATTTAGCGAAATCGTTACAGTTCGACGTACTCTCGTCGAACGTAACGAATTCTTTTTATTTTTTGTTTTTAAATTCCGTCCGTCGGACCGACACGAGCGGCAGGTTGGAACGGTGAGTATTGTTACACCGCTCCGAAAACACCGCAATTTCCTCTCCCAATAACTCGTTAAAAAGCGTCATAAGATACGAATATTTTGCACAAATCGATGCATCTCGACGAAATGCATAGGGATTAAACGTTTATTTTATTATTTTAATGTTTTTTAAGTTTGGACCGATGCGTCGGAACGTTGGAACTTGGAAAAATTTTGGCCGGTTCGATGCGACCGAAAAGATTATTTCGCATTATTTCGTTAAAAAGCGTTATAAGGTATGAATTTTTTACAGAAATCCTTTCATCTCTATTATATACATCGGGATTAAGCATTTATGTCGAATTTTTTAAAAAATTAGGCTTCGGCGGACTGATACGGTTGGGATATTTTTGTAATTTTTTCGACAATTAATGTTACAAGGTATATATTTTTTGCATATTTCGACTTATTTTAACGTATTCTAATCGACTATTAACTTTATTTGTGTCCCAAGTCGATAAAATATTATGTTTACTGATGCAATTTTTCGATGAAAGAAAATTAATTTTTTGGTAAAAATCCATTTATATTATGTTAATAACGCGTCTGTTAAAATATGTCGATGGTTTGACATCGCCTTTGTACAGTAATGATCGAGCATTCGCGCGACTAAGTTCCAGCGTCCTTCCGAACGGTACGTTGCTACGGAGGTTTTGCACCATAAGCGCACGGCCGCTAGCCCGGCCGCGCCTGCGCTGCCGCTAGCGCTGTGCGCGCACACTCCGAGTCGCTGGTAGGCGGCGGCGTAGATACCATTCTCTATAAGTACGTTGCGTGGCGAGACGCGACGTGCGCGCGCGCGCACCCACTCGCTCACGCGGAGGAACGTTTTTCGACGATGTAACGATCGATGAAGATATATACGTTTAAAGCGTATGGAAATTGCGATCGTTGCTCGCTCGCTGCGCTCGCTCGTAAGAATCTAGCCTAACCCAAAACCGATCCCGCAAGTTCGCAGAATCGAATAAAAGTCGAGGAAAGAACGCGATAGGGATTGGTTTTGGGTTAGGCTATGTTTCTTTTCGAGCGAGCGGAGCGAGCGAGCAACGCGTTAAAGCTTCGAAACGTTCGCAGCCGCTGCGAGATTCTTCTCTTGGAAATAACTCGTTAAAAAGCGTTATGACGTACAGATGTATTTAGCGAAATCGTTACAGTTCGACGTACTCTCGTCGAACGTAACGAATTCTTTTTATTTTTTTTTTTAAATTCCGAATCTGATAGAGTGTGT